>MU411552.1:0-10806 GCA_023547045.1 Mycena sp. WM
ATCTGGAAATGCATTGGGCCTACCGAAACTCGGGCCTTACTCAAGTCTATGGGACTTTAAACTTGCTCTTAGGCTATCTACTGGTCTACACACACAACACTGCAAAGCTATAAATCTAAATCTTTCTTGGAGACTACATTTCCAATGTGTCTAGAAACTTGTGTTTTCTGCACCTTGCTCTATATCTCTGTCCAAGATACAAAACCTCTCCCTACAACCTTTATAAGGCCCTGTACTAGGGGTTGTTACTTGCTGGGGTCTCAGAAACGTACGGATTAGGCTGTTTGATTTGTTTATTGGTTGTTTCTACAGTCTTCGACTGTTTCTACGCCGATCATGAGTCAAGTGGTTGTTTATCTAGTGTTTCTTATATAGGTTCTGAGCACATCAATCAACAACTCGATGAGTTACCTTGTTACTTCATTCTCTCAGTCGGTCTACTTATTGACTTACACCACATAGCTAGAAGTGTAGTTTAGAGGACATAGGATTGTTATAGTACCCGTGGTCGATATTATTCTACAAACCATCCATCGGGTGGTTGGGATTTATCCTACCAATGTATGTCGTCGTTAAATGATAAGGCGCCTTCACGGACTCAGTATCATGCAGGCAGATCTATCACTGCGGCAATCCCGTGGCAGCCGGTGCTGGACTCGAAGGTGTTGGGGTATCGACAGAGTCCGCTGGTGACGACCTGAAGACGAGCAACTCCGGCAGTGGCCGTTTGTCCGTGGCCCACGCCTTGGCTCGTGATATGTCTCCTTGGGCGTAGAACACATATTCGGCTTCTTTGTCTGCTATGCCGGAAAAACTGAAGACCTGCACGTCCAGCTCGAGAGGTCCATGACCGAGGGTATCCCTGATTAGGATACTAGCACTCCGCTCATAATCGTAAAGTTTGGAGTAGACCATCTGCCCGTCGGCGTGGATGATGACTTTGGTCTGAATAGTTGGGTCGACGACAGGCGGTACCCAGTTTACGGTCAGGGATGGATTGAGCGGCCCTTTGTGTCTCGTTGGTCCGTACTCGATTCGCAACTCCAAGGGCTGCTTTGAGACGTCGAGCCAGCGCTTCGCGAATCTGGCGCTCAGCGAACTGAAGTTCTGGATTAGGAGCTTCCGTCTCTGGGTGTAGTCTTTGAAGGCATCGCGCCTCAACAGAGGAGCCGTCGTTGGTGAGCGAAGAACTTTGCGCAGCATGGCAATGGCGTCCTTATAATCGATGGCGCACTGCAAAACAACCTTGATCGCCTCGGAGTATGTTTCGCATTTCGCCCAGCGCTCGAAATCCATGTCCAAGAGTTTGTGGATCCCTTCAGCGACTGGGTCGCTGCCATCGGCAGGTGGCGGGATGAGTGATGGCGTTGATAGTAACGGTGATGGAGCCGAGAATCTACTGTCCGGAGAGGGCGCGATGGAGGCGAGCAATGCGATTGCACCAGCGACGACTGCTACGGCACCTCCAGAAATCCCAATCAGATCGTCCACACCCTCCACAGTCCCGGATACACCGTCAACAATGGCTTTGAACAAAGACCATCCACCAACTGTTTCACGAAAACAACATGTGAGCAAGGATAAAGGAAGGAGCAAATGACAAGCACGCACAGCCGCCGTCGCCAGGTGAGCGACCCCTTGTCCTTTCATCCGCGTGAATGTCTTCTTTTCCTCCATCACCATCCTTCCTGCCGTTGTCTTCGTTCGTATCATGTTTCTGTTCCAGGTCTGGCTCTTGACCCGGCTCCGGCTTGGGCTTGTAATAACCACGACAGACATAGGTTTCAAGTGCCTTCTTGCTCAGCGATTTGACCGCCACGAGGCCCATGATCTCCGCAACGGCCTTGGGATTGTCCCATATTGCCTGCATGATGCTATTCAGAGTGGATAATGGTCAGAATTATCGCAGTCACCCCGGGAATTGGCTCACATCTTCGGCGACGACGCCAAAAGCTTTTTCACAGCCTCTCCAAGCTCGGCAACTGATCTTGGTACTTGAATTGAGAGTGGGATGGGCTCGAAGATCACAGTCGCAACAGAGGTGCCCCCGATGGTGAGGTCAAACTTGCCGTCAATCTTCAGGTTGAGCGTCGTGACTTCAACAGCTTCTGGATCATCTGGCGACGTGCCGGGGTGGTTGTCGGCGAGCTTGACATCGGCGGACACTTTCGTCTTGATAGCTTTGCTAGAAATTGGTTAGTCAAAATCGCGAGATACAACAGGTCAACACCGGGCGCGCACTCGAAGGCAAGGAGAAGCATGCCACATGGGCTACCGTCAGCTTCCGACAAGGCTGAAATTCCCTTGACGATGTCGATGATATTGCTGAAGATTGACGGGAGACCCAAAAATCGAAGCTGATACTTTTGGTTGACCTTCGCCAGCTCAAACTCTATGTCTCCAATGAACGGGTCCAAGTCTACCGGAACCTTTCCCCACAGGACACTTCGAGAGGAGATATATGCCAAGGTCAGCTCTCCTTTTAGTAGTTTGCCAAAGAGCTCAACGCCAGTCTGAATGTAGCAGTGTCGCCCCGTCGTTTTAGAGGTGACCAGTCCGAAGGTGGGACCCCGATTCGCATCCTTGAAGTCGCGTAGCTTGACGGAGACGACGCTGACAGGAGTGTCCTTGGTCGCAGACAGAGTGACCCCCTTGGGTCGATCCGTGTCTGCTCCCGAGTCGACGTCGAGTCCGATAGTGAAGCCAATACCTAGCGCGAGTGTTGTCAGTATGCACTCCAGACAGTGATTGGGGGTAGACGAACCATAGATGTGGACCTTTGCAGCCCCGTGAAAGCCGACCTTGTAAGGGTCATCGGGAGAGAGGACTCTTCCCTCGCGCATTGGCCATGCATACCAGAACATCAGGTCTTTCAACTCAATGTCCAGCAGCTCTGCCGGGAAGTCTTCTCCAAAAATACTTTGGAAGAACACACCGACATTGAGATTTAAGGAATCGTTGACGACGAGCACACGTGGCTTTCCATCAGCAAAGATGAAACGCAAAGAGATATCTCTGCCGCCAAGCGAGACGACCGCTGAGAGACTAAAAGAGTAGGTTGCAGGGTGACTCTCATGGAGAATGACCCCAGTGTTTTCCTTGGTCGGCGTTTGACCAGGCTCCGGCTGTGTGAATGTGTACTTCCCTTTGAACGAGAAGTTAGATAGCTTGAAACCAATGGTTTCGACAAGCTGGAGGGTGTCTGGTGTGTCCGGTGCTGAAAATTCTAACGTGACATCTTGGGACGTGAGATTCAAATCTCCTTCCAGCCGAATCGTCTGTGTCGAGTTGAGCTTGATCGCGGCGAAGCATCGCAGGTTGATCGAGCGCGAGACAGTCTCGACTTTTTTGTCATCCAACGTACGCTGAAGATGATATCTGAATTGAACGTTTTCGAGCGTGATGGAGTCGAATAACTTGAGGTCCGTGATCTTTGCTGCCAGTTGAACGTCCGTGCTATTTGATCCAGCAAGAAGGGACGCAGAGACCATTATCGTAGGACATCCCGCGGAGCTGCCAGAGATTGCATCCAAATTGTGGGTTAGAGATTGAGGAGAGGACTTGCCCCACTCGACGGAAGCGCAAACTACAATCCCCCGTCCAAACTTCAATTCTCCATTGTCTTTCCAGTCCGATAGCGGGAGGGCTTGGCCACCTGGAAGGAGCCCACAGTCAGCAGTGTTCGCGATGAGTGTTTGCATCTCGGCGATGGTTTGGTCCGTTGCCCAACGAAAGACCAAGAGCGAGGCATTTGTAATACACTTTGTACAAGATCAGTGGGAGTAAGATGAATGCAAAAACCAAAGGGATCACCAATGCAGAATCCACCGCGGCACCCAAGCTATCTCCCACAATGTCAGAGAACCTGAGATTCTGGACGCTTATCGCCAAACAGAAATCCCACACCGGATCACCAGCCCGAAGGAGAAGTATTGCAGCTCCCGATCCATCCTTGCCCCACTTGGCTTGGGCTCCAGCAGCGAGTATGGTGCAATCGGCGATTACCCAGTTCACAGCACACCTGGCAAGTCTGAACTTGGGATCAACTCCCGTGGGAAGCGTACTCGAGAAGGTTGTTTTAGGCTGTTTCCCGGATTGAGTACCTGACAGTGCAGCAATCAGGTTATTGGGCGTGATTGAGCCTGTAGTGTCGACCAGGCTTCCGTGGAGAATGGTCTGTGAATTGGTGACATTATCGATTGTCACTTGCGAGTGCTGAATAGAGGCAAACACGCTCAACGACATGGAGAGATGCCCCTCCCATTCCACCTGCCAAACACTGCTGGTCGGCGAGGACTCTTTTGACGCTGGACCGTATGGAGTTGGCAAGTTGGGTCGAGATGTCTGGGACCAGAACACTGTGACTCGATTTGCGAATGTTGTGGCAGCACCAAGTAGTTGTTCACCGAACTCGATGACAAACTCAAAGCCAACAATAGAGAGCCCGGTTGGCTGCTTGTGGGCAATGACAATCCTTGCAGACTCGAGGCGTAAGGTGGCTAGCGTGTTTCCGAGGATAGGAACCTGTGAGAGGTCCAGCCCGGAGCCAAACGCATCTATGAAGGCTTGGACTGTAAAATCGCCATCGAGGTTTTGAAACTCGAAGGCACCAGGCTCGTCGGGAGTGGGGAGCCAGAGGCGCGTCGCACAGGGAAATTGGTGATTGTACACTAGCCTGCCTTCCGCCGATCCTTTCCAACCTGCACCGGACGCGTAGTACAAGGACACATCTGCGCGCTCCAGCGTAACAGGAGGGCTGGAGAGCAATTGAAGGTCAGTAATTTTGGCCACAAGCTGGAACGATGAAATGGAAACAGGGTCGTTTCCCAGGCTGAGGCCGATTCCCAGGCTCTCAAGTCGAATCGTATCCGTGACGGGTTTTAAGAGAGGGATAGCACTAGTCAAGGCATCCCATGACGATTCACCACAGAGTTTGAGAACCTCCTTGACGGACGGGGGTGGAGATGTCGATTCGGGCTTGGCTGTGAGCTGCAACTTTACCCGTTCCGCCAGCCCGCCGTCTATTTTACTCCGGACGGGCCAAACAATGCAGGTGCAAAGCAGATCGGTAGAGGTCGGTACCGGGATCAGGAACTGGATGCTGAGCGCTATTCTCAATGTCTTCGCGCTCTGTGGATCGGAGACAATCGCCGAGAACACCGCGTCGGAAGCCTGAAATACATTCAGTCGGGAGTACATCAGGAAAGTAATAACTCACAGTCGTAGGACTCAAAGGCTGCGGAAAGAGTGTATCCCAACCCTTCCATGATCTAACAGCGATTTGGAAGTAGATGGCTGTCAAACGGAGAACCTGCCCAGGGCGATCTTGGACGAAGGTGATCCCCCCCGTGGTCGCGGTGTCTGTCAATGAGATTCCGTCAAGTGGCAACTGAAGCGAGTCCATCTTGACGATTGCCCCGCCAAGTGCCAAGAGAGTCGATGGAGCGATTCCCAACACAGCTTGGATATCGAAGGTGAAACCGCCACCATGGGCTTGATGGACGGTAAGCTTGAAGCCAAGGTCAGTCGCACCAATCTTCGTCGTCATCGTAGCTTTGATGATGAGATTGTAAGTGTCTGCGACTTGGTGAATAACCAGCTCGGCCCCACCGAGCCCAAAGTCCAGTTTTCCGAGAAGTAGAGTCCCTGCCTTGTCAGGAATTTGCGCAACGATTCGCGCATCGGTAACCTCTATACCCCCTGGAGTATTGTGATACAACACAGTCGTCTGAGTTTCCTGCACAAACCACTCGGAAAATTTGAGCTCAACGGCGAGGTTTGATGGTAGCGAGCCAATGTAAGAAAAGACGCGTTGCGGGTGGATCATGGTGCCCGCGAGCGCTGCAATTGTGATGTCCTTAACGGGCTTCATGTATCGGATTGTGCGCAAGTAGCGAGTCAACTCGGAGATACCGGCAAAAGGTATGTGAAGTATTGGCGGTACTTGCCCATCCATAGTTGCTTCGAGCTGAAGCGACCCAGTTGCGACAGTGAGCAAAACCTCCAAGGAGTGAACTTTGAGGACACCCAATCCCGCGACATTGAAGGAGATCTCCTTGGATAGCTTGAGAACTGCCCTGATCCTGGTAATTACTCCCTCATCTTGTGTGAAGACTGGCGGGTGGTCGCGATCCACGACAAACGATCCGCAGTCTCTGAAGGCAAAGTCCTTCGGAAATCGCTCCTCGAATACGACTGTTGCCGAAACAGATCCCAGAGCTACAGTGGCCAGTTTCTTGAGCGTCGCGCCCTGGGCGTCAGTGTTTTCGTTCCACCAAACATCAACGGGTGGTGTTACCAACGGCGAGTCAACCGTGGAAGGTATCTCTACCATTATCATGCTCTCCATCATGGGCTCGGGTAGAGCGGAGATGCTCGAAGAGCTTTTGTCAACAAGTGTGGCGGTAAGCTGGTCATCCGCTAGCTCAGGTCCGGCTGCATCACTTTCAGAATTTCCGTCAATGGTGGTGGCCGTGAACTGATCGTCCGGGAGCGTAGTCAACAGAGTTGGCGAAAGGGCATCAGTTCCCGAGTTGACAGGAGCTGCAGCTCGGAGGATGGGGCTGGGGGGAGTTCCAGGTTGTGACTCTACGATCTCCTTGCCATCCTCGACTATGCACTCTGCGGAAATAGGCTCCATATAGACAGTGGACAGGGCTTCAAGGTCAAATGAGACTGAAGCCATGGTGGAGAATGGGACGGAATTGAGAGCTGGGGCTGGTGTCACGACCGGAGTAGTCCATCGCACTCGGTTGAAGCGCACTTGGACAAACAGATCCCCGGCGAGAAGGGGAACATCGTCGGGTCGATAGACCAGTAACCCAGTGGCATCGACGCACAGCAGATTGGTCGCGTCCTTGTAGACGCGGAATGTGCTGCCGTATGTTGCATCCTTGATGCTCGTCGGAATAAATGTCACCAAGTTAGGGTAGGGACCGCTGACTGCAGTTGGCGACGTGAACGTCAACTTGTACGTCGACCTATTCAGTCCCTTGATGTCCGCAAGGCCGTACTGATCGTCTATGCGCTCCATCGTGATGAAACAGGCATCTGCTCGGTTCGGGACGTATCGGAGCTGAGACATTATGCTGGCGTTGGCGTCTAGCCAGCCCTTCGCAATGCCATTGTTGTCGAAGACCTGGAGCTGGAACACCCCGCCAGTATAGCTGGGTGTGGGTAGATCATACGCTTGTACGCGGTTGAACGAGTCATGAAGCTCTTTTATTTCTTTGACGTGCGTCTCGGCCTGATCAAGTACGAGCTCGATGCATCCATCAACAGCGGTGGGATTGCGACAGCAAATGTAGTCGAGGGACAGAAAATGCCAATTCGCTGGCTCCATCGATCAGAGGGCACAGTCGTGAGATTGACCAGTATCGAGCGTATTGATTTGAGGTTGACCGCGTAGGCGTCTGCCACGAAGATGCGTCGGTATCCATCATTGGCATTGATGGCGGACGCCATTATGGCCGCCACAACACTTGAATTAGGGTGATTATGGGTGCCATTCGCGGAGATTGCGTAGTTGATCGACCTGAAGCGCGAATCACTTCAGACCTGGATATACGGCAAAGATACTTACGGGATCTGTTTATAGAACTCGAGCAGACCCATTTGATAAAAAGCACGGTTCAGCGACTCTTCATAGATCCCTCGAATAGCCTCGAGAACGTCCTCGGCCAAATAATATATGTCTCTCCCCTGGAGGCGCCGGGATTTTGGAGCAGCTTTCAACAGCTGAACGAAGTCAAACTTGTAACTGGAATCATTGTCGCTCTTGAGCTTGTTGGTATACAAGACACGACTCGCCGCATGAAACGCCCTAACGAGGACCGATCAGCCGGTGGGTTCGCATCAAGACTAAATGAGAAGTTGACGTACTCTTCGTTATTGTCCGTTATCGCCCTGAGCAAGCGGTTCCGACGCTTCAAAAGGAGAGTGCCAAATGCTTTGAGGCCGTATTTGTTTTCGTTGGTCCCATAAAGCTTGAGCTTCGAGCCATTATGGATGTAGTAAACCTCGTCCGCCTCGAGTATGTCAAAGAAGAACTCGCTAGCCGTCCTGAGACAGTCCTCATAGTCGAACGGCCCGGTACGTTTTGCTTCATCTTTCGCGAACCATTCAGGCGAATACGTGTCGATCACATTAATGACATGGTCCGTCATCTCCGAGAACTCCATAAGACGCAAGGAGATAAGGGTGAGGAAAAGGGTGTGCTCTCCTTCGCGCTCACTGTCTTTCTTGGAGAACTGATACCCAACGCTGGGGAGAGAATTGCGCTGAGAACCGTGGTGAGGAACCTTGAAGATGCCAAGGGGTTTCGGATAATCCTTGATTGTGCATAGGATATCCGCGCCGATGGCGTCCCCAGTCCCAACAATGAACGGGTGTGGCTTATCCATCCACGCAGAGATGATACTACGAGTCGAAGTCAGAATACCCCCAACACGGACTGATCAAACACACCTAGAGCGGTTGGTGACACTGTTGTCGACTTTGATCTCCTTGGGCTCCTTGTGCGGCTTGTTGAGTTTATGTTTTCCTTTGCCTTTATTACCATTCTGGTTCAGTTTTCCATTATTTCCGCCAGTGGAAAGGGGATCATCATCCTCCTCCTCAATAAAGGAGTGGGATTGTTTTGGTCCCCTGGGGGGTACAACGAACTTCCTGAGACTCATAGACGTTGATCCCAACAACAGTTCAGCTGGGATTCCCGGATTGACGGAACGGTTGGAGTAGTACTCTTCAAGGTCGTAACCCTTCCTTTCCAGCAGGCCAGGCAACCTGTGGTGTTCGAGGTAGTCCGATTTCCAAAAGAGTTCGTTGAGGATGATCGCGCCGTTGATCTTGAGAGGCTTGTCCATCGTTGGATCGTCGCCAGCATCTACCAGCCAGTCGGTGACCAACTGAACGATACCTATGTATGAGGTTGATTTAATAAGCATCACATCACGCTAGAATTGGTCATGGAGCGGCGCACCGTCGACATGATCGAGATCGGGGTGAGTAACGATGACTCCGTCAAGCAGGTCAATAGGCGACGTGCCGTCTGCGAAGCGACTCCCGTTCGTGCCGGGGTCAGAGGTGCAATAGTGCCTCAACGCCGCACAAAGGTATTGGTAATACGAGTTGAAACTTTGCTTGCTCAAGGTTCCGTCTGGACGACCGTGGTTGTCCACGGGAGCGCTCGTTATAGGACCGCCGTCAATGAGCCAATACCCTGGGAGCGCGCAAGGATTAGCATCGTGGTCGTAGACGAGAACGGATTTGGCCCTGCGGACTGACGCGGCACTGGGTAATCATGAAGATTTGGTTGAATCTCCAATAGAAACGTGTCTCCATATCCCGCGTAGATCATGATTAGCCTCGGAGGGGAAGCCATGGCTGAGAATGGTGCGCTCGACAGCAATGAGAGTGGAGCCTGGGGCGAAGTCTCACGCGTCGAGAAACAAGGCAGTTTGACTCCTCATATAGCCTGACAAGACGTAAATGGAGCCTGCCCAGGCGCCGCGGTCTCCGGACGTAGGGTTTCAGGTAGAGTGACATGGGAATCAAACACAAAAAGTTCGTAGCCTATGCAATGGATCTTGGTAAGTCTCGGCTTCGCTGGGTCTCGGATGCGGTGGGTGGCGCAATGAACAAGAGAAATCAGGCCGGATATAGCGCGGGAGTGGGGTCTATGGCCGGCAGGTTCTTAACGCGAGATTTGCTCGACAAGTGGAGTTAAATGTTCGTGGCGGTAATTTATCAAGGTGCACGATGAAAGCCCGCCGCAGATGAATGAGGAATGACGAAAATAGTGTGAGCGCGACTCATCCAGTCACACTCTTGGCAAGCGAGTCGCACTGTGGATGCTATCGATAGTGCGACTCACTTTAACTGTCAGTGTAACACGTCCATCCTCGGCACTGCTCAGCACTGGCACTCCCACAGCTTGAATGGAAACTCGCAGGCGACACCTGTCATGCCTGCTCCTGGAAACCCCGTGCCTCCTGCCATTCCTCCTGCCGTTCCTCCTGTCTTCCGTCTTGTCGTTCCATCTGTCGCTGCTACTGCCTCTTATGCTACTGGTGATTTGCCTCTGAAGGCCCTGGAACCCCGCATGTTTAATGGGACTGCCACTGAAGTTGAGCCTTTCATTGACGAGGTTGAAACCAACATTTTACTCCACATATGACTGACAATTTGGACAAAACCAGCTACCTTTTGACATACCTGAAGCACGGCAACCCCAAGACCACTATGGTACCAGGATATACAATTCGCCCTTCTTTCTGATTTTCCTGCTTTCCTCATTGCTTTTCGTTTACAGTTTTCCAACCCAAACTATTTTGTAACGGTGCGCTGCACGCCTCATTACTTTTCTTACCCCATTCCTTCTACCCCACTCTTTCCTCCGATGTTTCATCACCACCTCCATCACCTACCATATGTTTCTTTCGACCTCTCCTGAGGTCGCCCTTATTCCTTTACTACAATGATCGCAAACACTCCTTTATTATTTCCAACCACTTACTATATAAACTGTCCTATGTCCGTAGTCGATGGCTCAGTGAATCTACGACTTACGCCACTTACCTCGCTCGCCTCAACACTTTGCTCGAAACCCAACCGTGTAACAGGATCCTTTGCCGACTATCTAGCCGACACCGCCTTATTACATCTTTTTAAGTGCTCGCTCAACCATCTTTGGTTGTCTGGTTACCGTCTGGTTTGATCCACCATAACTAACGTCTCGCCTTCGACCATCAGCACTGAAGAATCTACTATGGACAACAACACTCACCATACCCGCGCGGCCACTCG
>MU411558.1:415-12195 GCA_023547045.1 Mycena sp. WM
AAGTGGACAAACTGGGAACGCTCGAGCGCCCTGGCCGATCAACTTCACAACTACCGAATCTCCGTGCTACGAGGACGAGGAGGTACTAGAAAATTCGACTTGCCCTTGCCCGATTCGGCGAGTTCTCGTGTCAGAGCTCACACCCGCTCGTCAGCGGCACGTTCGATAGTCCCTGTAGACGAAGGTGATCTCGCGGATACTTGGAGAGTTCGGTCCCGATCCATCTCGCCTAGGAAGGATTCTCCCTCGCGAAATAAGGAGACTACCCCTCTAAGAACAAGCTCCTCCTTAAGGAAAAAGCCAGAGAAGGCTTCGTTATTCAAGGGAACTTTCCAAACCACACGTACTTTGAGACCTCAACTCCCCGACTCTCCGCGCGCGCCTGCTGTCAGTCAATTTCAGCCTATTAACGTCACTTTTGGAACGGCATTGGATTCTCCGTTGGAATCTGGGGAACGTCGATCACCCAGCCCACGTTTGAAAACGCCTCCGTTTTTCTCAGTGAACATGGCTACGACGACCCAGGAGAGAGAGGTGGAGGCGACTATCCCAGCTCTATCCAGGGAGCAAACGGTGCTGGCTATGGCCGACCTGAGAAGGAGCTACATGAACGATTCGGAATTTACCCAGTCCTTACATTTGCGTCTGAACAATTTTGCGTGCAAAAAGTCGCTGGAGGCCAGAGACTTATTCGACAGAGGTATCCCTATCTCTCAGGCAGACCCTCCGAGGATGAGGTTCGGTTTGGAGCCGCGCTTCGGGTACAGATTGGAGAACACTATCCAGGACATGCAGAGACTATTGAAGAAAGCTGCCGCACTGATCCCAGGAAAGACGTCTTGGTTCCTCATAGACCCGCAGAATGTTCTGTTGACTGTGTTATTTGGAGCTAATGATCTGGACGAAATGAACGTTGCGTGGTTAGGGCTCAGCAGACGATTGGAACTTGCGCACCAGTTCTTTGGCAAATATGAAGCGCATGTCCAACTTGAGGACGAGGCAGCCAGGCCCGTATCCCCAGCGTCTACTAATCCTGAAATCTACACTCAGTTTCCAGTGGACGCATCCGCTAGGAATAGGGTAACATACCTTTTCGACCATGTGCCTCATCACCAACCGCAATTACCAAGAAGCTACGCCAAGAGCTCCGGGGACTTACCCGCCGAGCTTCCAGCGTCCAGCATGCTCAAGGCGTCCTTTCCTGCACGGAACCCGGAGAGGAATCCCTCAACCGTGTATTATTCAGCGCAGATGGAAAGAATGGAATTGCCTACCGTGGGGTATCCGGACGAAATGTCCGTCGTCAACGCGTACATGTCGGAAAGGGAGGAGGAGGCTCGAGAGGCCTCTACTGCAAGGCAAACGGCTGCGAGCGTCGCGCCCTCCAGGCGGGAGCGAGGAGAAGCGACCCCTCTTTCGCGAGGACCCTTAAGTCAGGACATCGACTACAAAACCGGAGCCAACTTTTTCCCTCCTATGCCAGCCCGAGAACCGAACTTTAGGAACGAATCTCACTACCCGATCTTACCAGACCCTATCAAGGGTATCACCTCGTCCTCGTCTAGGTTAGAAGGCTGGGATGACTCGATCAGTCGCGGTTTCCAAGCGGCTAGATCGAGAGGTCCGGTGCCGCAGGAGGATAGATTTTCTCAATGGATGGGGAATCCATCTTCAAATCGTGGTCGGAGTGTAGCTTTTGCTTCCCAGGAGGATCATAGGGAATACGAGCTCCAGAGAGGAAGAGAAACTCCGCCGCATCTAGCGGACCGCTGCCGGGATTATAGCCGAGGAGAATACCCGCCTTATTCGCAGGGGGACTCCGCGAGGGAAGGCTGGAGCCAAGCTCAGCCTCCCCCTCGTCCTTCGGGATCCGGAGTGCCGTCAGGACAACCCCCAGCTGGGGACGGGGACAGTGGAGATGATGATCCCCGTAGAGGTCCTGGCGCTGGCGGTCCTGGATTTCACGGTCGCTTCTCGGGGAATTCCCCTCACCGAAACCCAAGCTCCGCTGCCGGTCCCCCCGATCGAGGAGGTCCGGGAGGAGGTGGAGGGGGAGGAGGAGGCAGGAGAGGAGACAATTCTTCGTCTTCTAGTGACAGGGGTGTCGGAATGAGATTCCCTTACATAGCCCCGGGAGCCCCGTACGGTACCGTTGTGCCAACTATCAAGCCTGAATTGAAAATAGAACAGCTCCCGGAGTGGGATGGTGCGCACGAAACGGCCATCGATTACTTCTGGGAAGTTGGTCAGCTTGCCATGCTGGAAGGATGGATGCCAGAAGCTTTGGGATTCTGGCTCCCTCTACGCTTGAAGAAGGGATCGGCCGTGCATTTCTGGTTCACAACTCTTCCTGCCGCACGTCAGAAGGAAATGCGTTCTCATTATCTGGTCTTCTTGAGAGTGGTAAAGGAGCGTTACCTGGGCACCCGTTGGCAACTGGTGATGAATATCGAATTTGAGCAACAATCGTTCAGGCAGCACCCGTTCGAGAAGGAATCACCCCAGTCGTTCATTGGAAGGCGTATCAAGGCTACGCGCATGTTAGCCAACGCGGACGACGGCGGACCCCAAGAAGTATTCTTGGTGATGAGACGAGCACCAATAAGCTGGCACACCATTCTCGTGCTGGCCAACATTTCCTCCTCGGAAGAACTATACGAGAAGGTTAATGATCATGAGGAAGCTCTCATAGACGCCGCTCAACGCGATACAGGAGAGCTATTGTCGGTATCCAACTTGGCCTCGACTCTCCGCCGCCTGGGATATTCCCCGAATGCTGGCTACCAGCGAAGGGCTAATCACAGTACGGTGGAAGAAGGGAATCCCCCCGACGGCGAAGGCGTGCTCGCTCCACTCCAAAATAACGATGAAGGAGACGGCAACGAAGCGATCAAGCAAGCCTTCGCAGCTCTGCAAAAGCGACAGCGCCCCCCTCCGAAAGGAGGGTACCCCTTTCCAAAAAATGATCACGTACCCACCAAAATGGGGAGAGAACCTCCGTCGCCATGCAAGGTATGCGGGAGCGCCAAGCACTGGGATAGGGAATGTCCCGATTGGAATGTATACATAGAAAGGCAGAAAAGAGGCGTCCTGTTGGTCACGGCTGAGGAATCCGAGGAACTCAATGTACTGTACCACTCAGCTTACTGTGTCCTCCTGGAGGATCGAGTTAACTCCTCGTCTTTTTGAATTCGGCCGCTTTGGATCTAGTACAGGACATCGTCTCTGTTCTGGACAAAAAGTGTGAGACCGACAGGGAACAAGAACCGTCACATGGAATAATCGTACCGGACGCCGAGACAAAGGACTATGGGCATCCGATCGCCTCTCCCAGTACTACTCCTCGCCGTCGAAACGCCTATAAGGTGCAGGTGGTAGAGGTAGAAGATGAATACTGGGAGAACGATGCACGCATGCCTAAGTCGAAAAAGTTCATCCTCGAGGAAGCGGACTTGGAGGAGGATGATTCGGAAGCGAAGGAAGAGATCGTAGAGGTTACGGAGCCCCTACTGGATCCCGACGGAGCTTCACACGGGGAGGAGGAGCCCCCGGTCCCAGAAGAATTGACGGCTGTCAAGCTGTCGCCGGTGAAAAGGACCAAGCCGGGACTATCAGCCATTGGAGTGTCGGTTCTGTCAGTGAAAGGCTGGATAGACGATGTCGACAACCCTCCGGTGGACTTGAGACTAGATTCATGCGCGGACATTAGCTTGATGTCGGAGGAGTATCTGCTGTCTCTAAAAGACGTACCCACGGTACATGAGGGGCGGAAAATGAGTTTGGCGCAATTGACCGACGTGGGGACCTCAATCAGAGGCTACGTACGGGTACAAGTGCTGACGCTGTCAAAGACCGGCGAACTCCTCTCTGTGGAAGCAGAACTTTATGTGGTGAAAAACATGTCGGTTCCCTTGCTACTAGGGGAGGATTTCCAGCAGAATTATGAGATTACGGTGTCGCGCAATGTAGAACTAGGAACGACAATCCGTTTCGGGAATCACCCTTACGAAGTGGAAGCCACTGGAGTAGAACCCCCGGTTGACTCCGCAAAGATCCATGCTCTCACGGCTCGTTTGACGATGTTTGCTAGCAAGGCCAGGAAAGCGAAGGAGCACAGGAGGGCGCAAGGCCGCCGCAGAAGAAGAATCCGGAGGAATGGTGCAGAAGGAAGATCTGTTAGAGTCTCGGAGGACGTCCTAATAAAAGCCCATTCGACCCGTCTAGTCCGAGTGGATGGGAGTTTCGGCACTGAACCAGAGAAGGAGTGGCTAGTAGATCGACAGCTCCTGGCCAATGCAGAAGATTCGTTCTTTAGTGTTCCTCCTACTCTCATCACTGCCCGCAAGGCAGTTCTACCCGTCAGCAATCTGAGCGATCGACCACGATACTTGCGGAGAGGGGAGCTCCTAGGGGAATTGACAGATCCGAAATCGTTTTTCGACGTACCCAAGACGGAAGAAGAACTAAATGCTTTCCAAACTCGAGCTGCCTTGGTGTCGTCAGTGATACAGACGAAAATCGAGTCCGAGAAGGGTCCAGAACCGCTTGCACAATCTCCCCAGGGCCACCCCTCACAGCGTTCGGTAGGCGAGGAGCCTAAAATCCGCACGGACTTCGGATCCAGCGTGTCGCCAATGGAGGAAAATATTCATCGAGGAGTACACATAAGGGATATCCACGGTAGAGTCCCCACCTCGTTCCCTCAGGCAGAAACACCTATACCATTGGAGAGCACGGAAACGGAAGAGTCTGAAGACTATGGGCCAAAGACGGTGGCCATGCCGGATCCTACTAGCTACCCTTCTTCTAAAATGAGGGAGTTGCTAGACGTGGGAACGTTGCCCGAGCATCTTCAAGAGCGAGCGTGGGCAATGTTGGAGCGTAGAGTAGGGGCGTTCAGCTTCGACGGTCGTTTAGGCCACCACAAGACAAAAGTCCGTGTGCGTACGAGGGAAGGCCAGGAGCCAATCGCGGTCCCCATGTACAATAGCTCGCCCGAGAAGAGACGGGTCATAGATGCTCAACTGGACCAGTGGTTCGAGCAAGGAGTTATAGAACCATCGGAAAGCCCGTGGAGTGCTCCGGTGGTGATTGCGTACCGCAACGGCAAACCGAGATTTTGTGTGGATTATCGAAAATTGAACGCTGTTACTATAGCAGACGAGCTCCCAATACCTCGACAGAGTGAAATTCTGCAGGCTCTATCAGGCTCCCAAGTAATGAGCGGATTGGACGCGCTATCTGGATTCACACAGCTAGAAATTGACGAAGAAGATATCGAGAAGACAGCTTTCCGCACGCACAGAGGATTATCACAATTTAGGAGGATGCCCTTCGGATTAAGGAACGGGCCGTCAATTTTTCAAAGAGTAATGCAGGGGATTTTGTCACCCTACCTGTGGATTTTCTGTTTGGTATACATCGACGACATTGTCGTGTACTCGAAGACGTACGAGGAACATATTGACCACTTAGACAAAGTTCTTGGAGCTATCGAAAAAGCTGGAATCACTCTATCTCCGAAAAAGTGTCACCTTTTCTATTCTTCCATCCTACTCCTCGGCCACAAGGTATCACGGTTAGGCCTCTCGACGCATCTGGAGAAGGTCCGCGCAATCTTGGAATTAGAACGACCAAGAAAATTGTCGCAGCTACAAACCTTCTTGGGAATGGTAGTCTATTTTTCGGGGTTCATACCTTACTACGCTGATATTGCTCGACCTCTGTTCGATCTGTTGCGGAAGGACTCGAAATGGCACTGGGGCGCAGAGCACGAACACACTTTCTGGGCCGCGAAGGAGGCACTGCGGAAGGCTCCGGTTTTGGGGCACCCGATAGAAGGATCACCATACCGTTTATACACGGACGCTTCCGATGAAGCTGCTGGGGCTGCTCTGCAGCAGATACAACCGATAGCGGTCAAGGACCTTAAAGGCACCGCTGCTTACGTCAAGCTCGAAAAGGCATTTTCAGCAGGATTACCACCTCCAAAACTCACCACCAGTATCTCTAGCAAAATCAATGACGCAGACTTCGTGGATGAATGGGGACCTACCTTGGATGACACCGTTGTGCACGTGGAGCGCGTGATAGGGTATTGGTCGAGATCGTTCAAAGGGGCGGAGACCAGGTATTCAGCGACCGAACGTGAGGCATTGGCAGCTAAGGAAGGCCTAGTACGCTTCCAGCCGTTCATAGAAGGCGAACGCGTACTCCTAGTAACCGATCATTCAGCGCTGCAGTGGGCCAGGACGTATGAAAACTCTAATCGACGGTTGGCCACATGGGGAGCAGTCTTCTCCGCCTACGCCCCCGGACTGGAGATCGTACACAGAGCGGGACGAAAGCATTCAAATGTGGACCCGTTGTCGCGTTTACCACGAGCTCCTCCGACCCATCTCTCGCCGGTAGAGGAACTCAGCGCAGCAATTACGATGGACGGGGATCTCGCGTCGGCACAAGAAGCAGCAATGGCCGCGGTTCCGGCAGCGAAAGCGTTCGTCGCTTGGACTTTGGACGACTGTCTGGAAGGTCGCAGGAGTGCCTTCGCGGTCACTAGGAGCGGCGCCAGGAAGGACCGAGCCACTGAAAGTGGGGGGGTAGCAGTGACTGGGGTTGAAAAGAAAACTTTCAGTACCTCTTCACCTCCTGGTCAGGGCCAGCAATCCGAACGCTCTCCGTCGCCAGAACGCCTTCAGGAGCCTGTTACGGAAGCGGGGCAGACGGCAGGCACGGATGAGCTAGACGAGGTTCAGGCTACCGGCGCGTATTGGGAAGCCACTCATCTTCCACCTACCATTCACATAGGGATGGATCCCTTGTATCGAGAAGCATTTGTAAAGGACTACTCAAAGGATCCGAATCTCAAGTCCACCTGGAACAGCAAGGAAGTCGACGAGCGTTACTGGAAACCAGGTCAACGGTTCTTCAAAAACAAGGAGGGCCTACTATTTTTCAGAGACGCCGATTACCAACCAAGGCTCTGCATCCCCAAGGATCGCGTGAAGGAGATCATGCAGGAGGCGCATGAGTCACCAGCGGAGTCGGCGCACATCAGCCCCGATCGCTTGTGGCGCAAGCTCAGTTCCAAGTTCTATTGGCGAAGAATGAAACTGGACCTAGAGGAGTTTTGCAACTCATGCGACGTTTGCCAAAAGATCAAGAATAGGAACTTCACCAAATTTGGGTTCTTAATTCCCAATCCGATCCCTTTACGCCCGTACGAATCAGTCTCTCTAGATCTCATCGTCAACCTACCATGGTCCGGAGAATATAATGCTATACTAGTTGTCGTGGACAGGCTTTCGAAACATGCCTCTTTTATTCCTACCACCTCAGGATTGACAGCGGAAGGGTTCGCCAACTTGTTCGTACAGCACATAGTATCGCGTTTCGGGCTTCCAGACAACATCGTAGCCGACAGAGATCCGCGCTGGGCCTCCGACTTCTGGTCTGCGGTAGTGAAATTCCTGAAGACCAAGATGTCTCTGTCTTCGGCGCACCATCCGCAACACGATGGTCAGACGGAGAACGTCAACAGGCAGTTGGAAACTCTATTACGAGCGTATGTGGCTCGGGATCGTTCAGACTGGTCAGAATGGCTAAAAATCCTGGAATTCGCCTACAATAATAACGTTCACGTGTCCACTGGAGCCATCCCCTTTCAGTTGCTTTATGGTTTCCTTCCGAAGTCTCCTCTGGATTTCCTAACGGCGGAGCTTTCTGAGGATTCGGGGCGATACGGAATGAGCAAACAGTCTAGCAGCTACTTGGAGAAGCTACAAATCCAGAGAGAGAACGCCCGCCTCAGCATAGCTCGAGCTCAAGAGGAGCAATCCAAGTACTATAACCGAGGAAGACGGGAGGTGCCTGAATTCAAAGTCGGATCCCGGGTTCTCATCAGCCCACATTCGCTAGAATGGTTGGAATCCAAAGGCGAAGGGGCTAAGCTCGTCCAGCGATGGATCGGGCCCTTCGAAGTTCTCCAGAAGCTCAATCCCAAGACCTACCGCGTACACCTGGATGACAGGTACCCAGGGTTTCCGGTGTTCAATGTTGAGCACTTGAAACCGTACCAAGAGAGCCCCGAGGATTTAGGGCCGAGATCCACAATGCCGGACACGCGAGATCACAAGACGGCGTCTGAGGAGTACGAAGTGGATCGAATCGTGGGTTACCGGTACGACAAACGCAAGAAGACCAAAAGCTGGCTCGTTCACTGGAAAGGGTACGACGCTCAGCACGACACCTGGCAGACTCAACGGGATTTGAAGAACGCTCCGGAAATGATTCGGGAGTACTCCAAATCGTTGAAAAGCCGCGGCTGATCGGGCATAGTCCCCGATCCTCGTGTCGCTGTCAGTAATCTGCCAGCACACGATGTCGCGGAAGCAAAATGCCTCCGTCAATTTCTCATCCCTTCCACTCTCTCTTTCCCTCTCTCACTTACTCTCTCTCTCAGTCTCGAAGCGTATTTCATCAGACCTCTCATCCTCTCCTCTCTTACTCTCTATTCCTCCCATCCATCAGTCCGTTTTGTGTGACCCGGAATATTCGGCTTAGCACGTTACGTGACTAGAGACCCTAGACAATCGGAATATTCGATTGCCTGGGCTCTTTTGTATCTCATAGACAGATTGCAGAATGAATTTCTTTTCGTACAATGCGGACCCAAACAGGCCTATACCCATCTGGTCGGTGCGGAATGGCGTGGACTGGTGTTCAATTGGAGGTCTACCTTTGGATATCCCCCCGGACGTTAACGATCATGCACTCAAAATGGATCACCACGGTTTCCGAACAAAATTGAAGCAGGAGGGAGCGGACCTATATGCCGCCTACTTCAACCCCCACTTCCATTGGCTTGGATGGTCGCCTACGAAGGAGCTTTCGACCCCAGTCAATCCAGACCATCCGCACTATCAGGACGCCGCTTGGGTCGCGTTCGGCGGAGAAGAAGTGGGAACTACAGAAGTATGGGTCGATACCCCGACTTCGGGAAGCGAAGAGAACGACCCTCAGGAGAGCATCGCGGGCTACCAGCTTGACAAGGAATGGAGCTCGACTGCGGCTAAGCTATCGGAACGTATGCTCGAAGTGAGCGAGCATCTCGCCCGAGGAACGGACTGGTACGGTCCTAACTCTACGACTGAGTCGCTCGGTCACATCCCATTCGGAGTCGACCGTCGAGGACTGGAATCTAGCTGCGAAAGCCATCACGACGCCAAATCCCGCGCCACTCGTGCCAAAAGCATCTTGCGCAGTCAATTGGGATGGCTGGCATGGTTCACCGTCGTTTTGTACGACTGGCGGAAGAACTTGTCAGTAGCGGACGAAGTCTTCGTGAGCTCGCTACGTCTGGCAGAGCGTGACCGCCGGGGCTTTCTCTACAATTTAACGCGGGATTATCATGAATGCAACTTCCACTTTCTCATGTACCACAAGGTTCCCTTTCATTACGCTTGGACCGCTACGGAAAAAGCAACGGGCCGTTTTCGCAGGTGCAGCCCCGAATATCTGGAAGAGTTGCAGGACATCACGGCCCGCGGAGAGACTGACATGGCGAGCCTTCCTTCCTATTCTCTCTGGAGGGGGGATCTCGAGCGCTATGACGCTTTCTTTCAAGATACCCACTTCGGTAAAGTGGGCGAAGTCATTACAAAGTTCCACCCGGATTGGTCCTACTACTTGGTCGAAGGCGTCCATTTTGGAGCACGCGTCGTTGATTCAAGACACGAAAGGCGAGTGTGCGCTGAACGATTCAAGGGCCTCGTCAAAGCAGTACGCCTGGGGAGCTATACCGCTACCACAGTGACCTTTTTAAGGCACAATCCTATCCGCGTCGACGATCCTCCCAACCGACGCCAACAACCGAATCCTCACGTCTTTCAGCTATCCGACTTCGGCCGAGTGAGTAGTCCGAACGAAGGAGAGGAAAGAGACCTCTTCCGACTGGACTCGTTCATAGCCCGCGAGCGCGCCCGTTACCGATGCGCTCCGAGACCGGACTGTTCATTCAACTCCTATAACGGGGTCCCGAACGATAAGAGCACGGCTGTCGTCCATCCCGCTCATTCAGCACCGGCTTCCTTGAATCCCGGCTTTCACTCTGCTTTACCAGGGACGAGGGGACGTAGCCGAGCATATGAGCACGGCGCAAGGGTGCGGGAACCGATGTCGCCTACACGTCGATCTGGGATGAGCGAGGACATCGGTTTCGCTTCAAGATGGGTTCGAGACATGGCCGCCTCTGGGAACAGCGGCATGAGTAGGCGGCGGAACTCCAGGTCCCTCAGTCCTCGACATCAACAGCAGTCCCATCGCCCTAGGACTCGTTCGTTGGAAGAACGTAGGCGGACTTCTACGGCCAGATCCCCACCTCTCCAACGTCGCTCGCTTTCTTCGAGTTCGAGATCTTCAAACTCTTCCAGGTCAACATCTTCAGAGTCATTGGACTCCCATTCATATGGGGAATACGAACCCATAGTCGTGGACGAGCAGATCCCCAGAGGGACTTGGAGCAGAGCTGACGTAGTCGCGGAGCTCAAGAATTGGGCTGATAACTTCCAAATCACGGAGTTTGACGCTCCAGGGCGGAGCAACGCAGACTGGCTCTGGAAAGTGCGATGGCTCGACGCCGCGGTTCTCTGGTGCAAAGACAAGAGGACCCTTCTGAGAATGAAAGTTTGGGCAGCGTACTTGGACTTCACCGACATTGTCGAAGTCCTCAATTTTGCGCTGCGTTACGGAGTTCCCTTCCAGTTGTTCACCAAGATATCCGAGGTCCATGACTTGAGCTTGAAAGTCGACCTGCCCGAATTCGAGACGGAAGCGCTAGCGGCCATGTACTCGCCTGAGTTCATGGAATCTCCGCTGGAATACGGAACCGGGGGAGCTCCGCTCTATGCTCACTATCTAACCAAAGCTAAAGAAGTATTGCGTCGTCCCCATGCTACGGGATTCATTTACTTGGGCGGACTACCCAGCTATGTCGCGCAAGTCTATGACCCACAGCTCATGGATCGGCTACGCTTGGGTCCGTCGTATCAGATAACGAATTTCGGACGGGGGGAGGTCTTGCTCAATACGGTCAATGACAAGCGTGAATTCCTTGTTACGGAACAAGTATCCGAAGGCGAGATTCGTAGCCTGTGTGGATTTATCTCGCGAGGTGACCCAGGAGCCGACTTATTCCTTTGGCCTCTCCCGACATGGATTGAGGAAGACAGCCTCCATTATCATGGCGCATGGACACGTGGTTTTTTCCTGTTCCTCGAGAATCTGCGGGTATCGATCGTCGAGAAGAAAAGGTATACGTGGAGGACAGAACTGCAGTGGCGGCGATTCATCAAGAACGCGAACAAAGGTGCTTTCAAGGCCAAGGAAGTAGTGCCAGAAGACTTCGAGCTAGGACAACGCATAGTGGGAGCCGCATTTCCCGTTGACTGGAACAAACGACAAGTCGGGGATATTGTCTTGCCAGAAACCTTCGTCGGAGCTCCGAGCTAAAGATTGGGGGGGCTTTGTAAGGCTTCTTCATTCGGACAAATAGTACATTTTTCTTCATCGATTACTTATTTAAATCTTCAGCTCGTATGGCAATTTGGGTAGTCATCAGCTGTTAGTCAGTCGGTAGCGTGTGAAAAAAACACTACACTTTTGATCAACAACTACGACGTGGCTGCCTTTTCTTGACTCTGAGAGAGTGCAAAGAAGAGGGATCGGCTACCTAGTGACTCCAATTCAACCTTCGCCCGTTCGATACACTTGTCGCCCAAGCG
>MU411559.1:0-11469 GCA_023547045.1 Mycena sp. WM
ATGTAGAATGATATAGACATGTGTAGACAAGCTGTATCTACTTGGTGTAAACACACGTAGACACAGGGGGTCATCTATCTTTCATCTACAGGGGTAGACAGACCCTCTGTCTACATGGGGTGGGAACGCAGTGATTAGTGTTCATGTCTTTTTTCACCCGGTCTTGCAGGTGCGCCAAAACAGAACGATCAGCCCAGAATCTGCCGACATTACTCCTTACGGCATCGAAACAATAACGTCGGGTAGTCAATTGTAATTGTTCTCTTTCAACTGAGTTGTTTCCCCCTTAGCTGATTTTGATCCAACGGTGCCTGTTGTTGAAGTTTGCCGTCCGCCAGATGCTACCAGACCGATACCAAGCACAAGATGTTGTCGTTTGTCGCCCTACGATACAAGGGACGTCAAACGCATGAAGAAAACCCTTCCCCGCCGCCTGTCAACTATATAGCAGCCCCACTCCGGGCTGTTCCGATCCCCACCCGCGCCTCGCCGCGCGTATCCCCGCACATCCAAAACCCCATTCTCTAACACCTGCAATCGCAGCAGGATGTCGAATGTGCGAGATGGTCCGTTTCGGCGTCGCGGTCCACTCGAGCTGGGCGGAACTGTTATCACAAAAGAGGGGTCTCACCAAAAAGGAGAAACGTCTCGAAGTATTCATTTTCCTCCAAAATTATCTCGGGCTGCCGGTTGATATGTGCGTACTATACGTAAGACGTTATCTTCGGCGCACGTGCCACATCCTTGAGGCATCATGCAAGACATGTTTCTGCCCGTAGTATAACTGGGTCACATTGCTCTGCATCCTCGATCCACTCGGTTTATCGCTATGCTGGCCGGAACAAATGCGACCGCGCTTGAATTAGGATAGGCACTGCGGGTATTTGTGCCGGTCTATTCATGTGTATCCCCGAGGGGGGAATTACGTGCTCTTGTGGTTTAAACATTGGAGCATCACATACTTAGGCCGGTTCATTTCAGCATTTCTCTGCGGGCATCCATAAAACAAAACATCAAGCCGTGCACATGGGAAGTGAACCAACGAAAGAAATGGTTGTCCCAAGTGCCATGGTGTCACGGGGAATCGAACCCCACGTCCTTCATGAATCGTTACTTGGATCGAAGAGATCTACAGGATGAAGGCAGCCACCTTGGTCAATGACAGCCTTCCGAGAACTAATGAACGCTGCGAGGGCGTGATTTTAGTTTCTGTGGGAATTTCGAGCCCAGTGTGTCTGAGTAGGAATTGTAATAGGCAGGATTGGATTACCAGTTAGCCATTCCCGTGCCTGGGAGGGCGGCCGGAGGCCGCCGAATCCTTGAGCGTATATGTCATGTATACACTCCGTACTGTATATTCACTGCTCACACGGTTCCCAGGAATGCCCGGAGGGCCATCTGAATAGCAGGCAAGCAGACTTCCGGTCGAATGTTCCCGCTGGTAACCAAGCTCAGCACAGGCGGAAGAGTTCCTTTCAACTGCCCGATCGAAGCTGGCTGTTAGACCCATTCACAGCCACTGATGTGAAACGGTTTTCCAAAAATGTTGCTTGCAATGCTTTCGAATCAGTCCGACATTCTCTGTTTTGTGCGAGACGGCCATTTTTCTTTTCGGCGACCCCACCATGCGGGCCTTACGGCCCGCTACCGGCCCGAACTGTTCGAGTAAAAGATCCCGCTACTATTTATGGCGCGCCACAGCTCTGGGGTTGTTCCTCCAAACGAAATAAGGTCCTCAGTCAGCCGAGATCTGGTCGACTGTGCTCGAAGCGCTCAGAAGGCTAAAGTACAAGGGAAAGAACAATAAACAAACAATAAAGAAACACGGGGCGCGCCACTGGATGCCGGACAGATCGGGTCATTGTTCATGAGCTTAATGTACGTAAAGATGGTAATCTTGTGGGCAGCACGTGTTTCTTGCGTGTTTCTGCTTCATAACCGCCTCCAAAGCGGGGTCGTCGCACCGTGTCCCTAACCCTAGTCCTCGATCCACTCGGTTTATGGCCTGGAATGCACCCTCCCGGGGGCCACCGCAGTGTCACATTACCCCCGATGTCTGTCTCTCGTCTGTCTCCAAGATCCACGCGTCGGGTCAATTTCTATCTGAGCTAGCTAGTATCCAGCCGCTAGGGCACCAGAACAACGTCCGGTCTACATTCTATAAGGTACGCAGTGTGAACGCATACGTATACGCGCCATTATCAACGGATTTCTCAGCGCCGTAACAATGCTACCGTGGGGTTTTGCTCTCTTTCTACCTGGTGTCACTGAACGCATTGTCAGAACACAGATTTTGTTGCTCCCGTCCGAGTCTGTCCGCTCGCTGTCGCCGTCGTTTTTTTCTGATAGCTGCTGGGTTTCACAGGTTTGTGGTGGCGGGGGCGACGGTGGACACCAAATCAGCTCACCGTTCCATCACCCATCTAACGCTCTTCTTGCAAGGCTGAAAAACCTTGCTAAGAGTTCCCTTGCGCCGAGATCCAATCCAGTCACTCATGTACATTCGGCAAATACCGTACGTGATGGGCTTCCGCTGTGCCGCCGTTTTGCTGAGCAGAAACAGGATCCGGAAGCCCTCGTTCGTCGAGATCCGAGTTGTTCAACCCCCGACGCATTAAGTGTGGATACACTAGTCGACGAGAGGCACCCACTGTCCGAACTAGCGATCCCGAAGTTGAGAGTCGTGCCGGCGGTAAGTCATTCATGGCTTTCCTTGGTTAGTATTCTTGGCTGATCGCCCGCAGAACGATCTCGAGACATTCCTCCGGGTTTATTTTCACCAAATCACCCGGAAAAACTCTAATTCCTTCCCAGGCCGAGGCCGAAGGAGCCCATCTGCGAGGCATAACGCATCTCGATATGTTTCCTTTCTGCTCTGGAAGCAATTCAGACATATATCGCGCACAATTGATTCGTTCCGATGGACGGCTGACACTAGTGCGTTGCGTTCAGTCTGTCAGACTTCCTCCCTAATACCGAAGATTAGGTGGCCATTAAGCTGTTGCGGATACCTGACCCGGCTGTGGCGGACTCTTGGGTGAAAGTCGGTCACCTACTCATCTGCCGGCTCACCCTCTGACATAGATACTTCAAAAACAGCAGGTTAGCCATGAGGCATACATATGGAGAAACCTCCAACACCCGAATATTCTCCCATTCCTCGGCTTGTACGACATCGGTGCACCGTTTCCCGTTCTACTCTCCCCGTTCCTCACCTTCGGGCACCTTGGAATTTACCTCAGAAAGCATCCCTCAGCACTGAGGCCTCGGCTTGTATTTCTTCCCCTAAGTCAATTTTTTCTATTCACTGAATTTCACTCGCAGATGCATGATGTCGCATCTGGGCTCGAGTACCTCCACAGTAAAAAGGTTGTTCACGGAGATTTAAAGGCGGTGAGTGAGTCAATTTTGGCGACTCAACTAGCGATCATCACACTCCCAGTCAAATATTCTGGTCGACAGACACGGCGTTGCGTGTCTCTCTGACTTTGGGATCTCGCGGATTTTTGCTCGGACGGGGTTCGTGACGTACAACTCCTCTTTGACAAGGTACCTCGCGCCGGAGCTGTTCGCTGTTCTGGATACCCATGGGGAGATCACCCCTGCCGGCCCTACGACCACGAGCTCTGACGTGTATGCGTTTGGGTGTGTGGCCCTGCTGGTATGTACCTCATATCTCAGACGCAGCCCCGTTGTTTCCTCGCTCACCACTTGTATCGCGCTCAATTACATAAGATTCTCGCTGGAGAGAGTCCCAGCGACAAAGTCCGCACGTCCTTCGTGACACCCCAGACGCTCGATACTCTCCGGCCAGACCGGGCAGCCTACGTCGTCAGCAGCGTTTCTCACAAACTGTGGTTGCTTCTTGATCAATGCTGGTCCGTCGATCCCCAACTACGGCCAACCATGGCAGAAATACTCGCATCGCCTGTCTTTGGTATTACACAAAGGAGGGAATCGCTGACCATCCCGAAGTTGACGCTCCAGCCGTTCGTAAGCTGAGCGCCCCTCTCTCAGAGTTTGAATGAAATTGACGGCGGCTTTGACAGTCAGACGAAGATACTGATGGGGACGAAATCAGATTCGGGGTAAGCTGTTCAACGGGCTCTGTCGTAACGACAATCTTATGCTTTTGGCCGGGTCCTAGGATCCCATCTTTCGCTTGCATCCGGGCAAGGCGCCACACTCACAAAGTATGGCCCAACGGTACAGCTCCCCGCTCGCGACTGGAACCTCTAGCGACACTTTCAGGGGAAGTTTGACTTTACCGTATGGCCGGAGGGTCAAGGTATGCCGTCGATTCCTGTCCACTCCTGGGCGTTGAGAAATGGTACATAGGTTGTCATCAAAATCCTCAAGGCGAAACCGAATAGACATCCAATCCAAGCCGAAGATTTGACAATGGTGAGGAGACCCACGCATCGGTCCCAAGTTCTAACAACCGCTAGCGGCGGCTCACTCGCGAAATCCATGTCTGGAGGAATTTCAGACACACGAACGTTCTTCCGTCCTTCGGACTATACGACATGGGCGTGGGCTCGCCAATCTTAATCTCCCCATTTTTCCAATTTGGGCACATTGGGGAGTATCTGAAAAACCATCCGCATGCCAACAGGAATCATATGGTAATTGTTCCATCTCCGTTCGACCGCCATTGATTGTGATGAGACAGCTCCACGACGTAGCCGCCGGGTTGAAGTATCTACACGACTTGGACGTTATTCACGGAAGCCTCAAAGCGGTATACTGCTTCTGCTCGCCGGTTGTCTATTGCTCATTCTTGTCTCCTGGGGTTTTCGCTCAGGAAAACATCCTCATCGATAAACGAGGCGTCGCTTGCATTGGCGACTTTGGCATATTCAATATTATAGGCGCCCCCGATTACTCAATTCCCACCAAAGCAGTACATATGGCGCCAGAGTTGGCTCAGAGAACAAATACGGAACATGACTGCGGGCCTACGAAAATGTCAGATATGTATTCGTTCGCGGTCGTGGCGGTGGAGGCATGTCTATTCTTTGCCACTCTCCACCCATTGACACCGTTTTGCACAGATCCTTACGGCTCAACGGCTGACCGACTCGTATTTATCGAGGATTGTGAAAGCGCCCGTGAAGAGTTGGCTTCGTCCGACAGGTGCACGATATGGAACTGACGCGATTTCCCCTTCTACATGGACCTTCTTGGTTCAATGTTGGGACTCTCATCCTCAATTACGACCGACGATTGCCGAAATTTTGGACTCACCACCATTTTTTGGCGTTCGTCGATAAACGAGCGAGTATGGGACTTGTAGTATGACTTGGAGTTAATACGCTGCCCTCCAGATGCCTTCAATTTACTACACTCTACCCTACAATTTGGTGGGATTCCGTGCGTTGCCGTTACCCACGATTAGAAAATCTTCAACAGCCGTTGAGAAGGAGAAGGACGCTCCGTGAGCACATTAACCGCTGTTGCAGTACACCGCATACAACTTGGTATCCTCGCCACAGAACTCAACCCAGGGGGCAGATTGAATGTGTGAAAAATTCGCATGTTATAAATGCGTGCGAAGGAAAGTCGGCCTGGTCCTCAAAGTGTCATATTCAGCCTGCAATTCGGAACTCCTTCCTTCACCCGCATATTCGGTCTCAGCGCTGAAGACCGCGACACAGTGACTGTAGGAAATCAGGACTTCGCGCGCTGCCGAAGCGTGAGTAGATAACTGTTGCTCAGTGGTAGAATTTCCGGTGGAAGGCTAGCGCTTGAAGGCAATGTTTGCATTGCAAGGTAAGATAGATTGTCGGCGCAGAGGGCAGGACTACTGACTACGGAGGCTGTGCTATGGAAGGTAGAAGAATGTAAAAGAATGTTCCACACAGCCGGAGAAATGGTGCCAATGTGAGTCTTGAGGCGGTAAGATTCCCGAGCCCGAGCCTCGAGGTAGGTGGCGCGGGACCAAAACGCAGTCAGTTGAACCTGAACTTACGTCACCTTTCGGACATCTCGGCGAGCGTGGAGGCTATAAAACTCCCGATATAACAGTGGCACTGACGGCTTCATACGATCGGTGCGTCTCCGTCATTATACTTTATACTTTACTCTCTAATTCACATGGCCGCCGCTTAGCCTCAGGTCGCCGCTTTGGGCATGCGCGTGTCTCCTACATTTCGCTAAATTCACGCTCCGCCTTCAGGTTTCAACGCGTCAGAATAGGCTCCGCCTGGTTATTCGTGTGGAAGCTGTCGCATGGCACATCCTGGGAACCTGGCTTGGATCGGAAACTTGAATTCACGAGGTTCTTCTCGGGATAGACTTCAACCAAACATCGAACGATCGGGGTCCAGAGTCGCTTGTACCGACCAATCCCAGATAACCCCAGATATCTCGCCTCGACGGCAGCGATAAATACTTGTCGGCGCAAATAAGATTTGAGGTGAGCGTGAGTTTTTTTGATTTCTGTGGTTTTCTGGCTCGTGGATGTGCCTTAGCCTTCAGCTACTCCTTTTGCGGATCCCTGAGTTGCAGGAAGCGTGCGCCTTTGGGGTTGATGAAGCTATCGGAGATTGCATCTTACTCAATCAGAACGTGTCCCATATCTGTGTGCTCAATACTGCCTCGCTTTATCCACGTTGTTTGCTTCGGATGACTCGCACTCCGGCACCATAACTTAACTGACCTACTTTCTGTGCCGCTTTTCGTCTATCTGCACCTTGTCCCTGTAAAACTATGCACTGGCGAAATCCGCCGCGGAACATCCAAGACAGCCCTATGACTCCCGATGTCAGACCCCTCCCTCGCGTTCGTCATAATCTGACTGGTTCGCAGCCTTCGTCCAGGAGGTTTCGCTCTATGGGTGTACGGAATGTACTACTTTGGTTCCGGGCAAGTATTTCGAACCGCATGACAGACTTGTCGACCTCTCGGCTTCATGCTGAACATGCGGTGAGTTCTGCCTGCTGGACGCATTGCTAGGACGGAAACTGGATCCATGCTTCCCATCTTCCTCACTCTCTAACAGTTTTTGCGTTTTCCCAGATGGTTGATAACAACAGGGATGGCGGTGACCGCACCGACTCGGCGTCTCCTCCTCACCTGGCGTCAGTCACGTTTTCCCGCCCTTCAACGCGGGTTCCCGACGACGATCACATGACGAGCTTGCTGGTTCGTAACCCTTCCAGCACTCCTTGCGCTGGTCAGAGCGACCCGCCGATCGAACGCCGGTCTCCTCCTCACCGTTGCAATTTTCGTGCATTTATTCTGCGCACCTCACGAAAGAGGGGAAACCATACTGAGAGACCTGTCACATCGGAAATCAATCCCATCTCCGATATAAATCCGGCAAACACAGTACGTCTTCGTTCTTCGATTGAAGTCCCCAGGACGGTATTTCATCAACCAGTATGCAGATACATACACGAACGCCCCCTTCAACACCCGCGCGAGAAAATACAGACAGCTTGAGTTTATGGGTCCCAAAGTTGACAACTGTGGCGCCGGCAAGTTCAGCAACGCGTTGCTGGTGTAATTCTGCCTGACTGGCGGGCAGGACAATGATAATCTTCCAGGAGTCGAAATATGCTTCGGAGTCTGATTCTACTATAATTATCCCGCAGCAAATCTGATTCTACCGCAGGACCTTTCCCTCTCGGACGATGACCCCCTTCCGCAAAGCATGAAGTGGCTTGACATGTTTCCCTTGTTCTCTGGCCGCTGTTCTGACATATATCGGGCAAACTTAATCCGATCAGATGGACGGAGTATACTGGTACGTTTCTTCGTTTCCTTTGCGACATTTCCTTCCTCAATGTTGATCTGCGAGGATTAGGTTGCAATCAAACTGCTTCACATAGCTGATTCGGCTGACGCGGATACCTGCATGGAAGCACGTCGTTTAATGTCTTTTTAACTCACCATCTAACATGCATGCTTGATCAACAGCTGCTTAACCGTGAAGCACGCATGTGGAGAAACCTTAAGCATCCGAACATTCTGCCATTCCTAGGGGTCTACGAGGTCGGCGCACCGCTTCCCATCTTACTCTCCCCATTTTTTACGTTCGGGCACATTGGAATTTACCTTGGAAATCATCCCTCTGCATCGAGACAACAGCTGGTATTTTTTCCCGATCGCGAGTCAATTCTTCCTGTTCGCTCAATCACAGAGTCATAGATGCAAGGTGTGGGAAACGGGCTTGGATATCTTCACAGCAACGGAATTGTTCATGGTGATCTGAAGGAAGTGAGTACTAGAAGGGTGGCTGCACCAGCATTCACCACAGATACAGTCAAATATTCTGGTTGACAAACACCACGTCGCATGCATCTGCGACTTTGGCATCTCGCGGATCATGAGGCTGGCGGGGTTCACGATGTACAGCGCCGACTCGACAAGGAATGTCGCGCCGGAACTGTTCGCTGTGCTGGATACGGATGGGGAGAGCACGAAGGTCATACCGGCTGCCCCCTTGACGACAAGCTCCGACGTCTATGCCTTTGCGTGTGTGGTCTTGGATGTAAGTTGTCGATTGCGTTGGCTTCTTCATCGCTGTCCGCTTAACCCGCCGACGCAGATCGTGGCGGGAAAGCCCCCCGACATAGGCCGCAGTCCATGTGTGACGCGCGAAGGGCTCGAAGCGCTCCGTCCAAGCAGGGCAGATTATGCTGTCAGTAGCGTCTCTCATGAGCTGTGGTTCCTACTGGATCAATGCTGGTCCGTCGATCCTCACTTACGGCCGAGAATGAGTGAGATATTGGCCTCGCCCGCATTTGGTGTCACACAGCGGAGGAAATCTTTGACCCCTCCAAGATTGAAGCTCATACCGCTTGTGAGCCAGTGGGAATCTTCTTCTTTTCACCTGATTGAACTCATAGATTGGGTAGTCTAGCGACGACTGCCACAATGGGGAGGAGATCGCATTCGGGGTTCGCTTTTAACAAGCACTGGAATATCACCAGTCTTATGTGTCCCCCATGGGCTAGGATTCCTACTTCCGTTCCCTTCCTGGAGAAGGACCACTTCCGCGGCATATATTCCAACAGGATAAATCACCGCTTGCGATGGGAGGCTACGGGCACATCTTTAAAGCAAATTTGGACGCGGGCGATGGTCACAGCCTTCGGGTACGTTGCTGATACCTTACTCTCCTGGGCTTCACACATGATATCCAGGTTGCCATGAAAGTGCTGAAGCCGATCTTAAATAACGCTACACAAACCCAAGAGCTGATCAAGGTAATTAAATGAACAGGCCCGCTCATTCCGAAGTTTAATAGTCCCTGCCAGCGGCTTACCCATGATGCCCGGGTCTGGGCGAAGCTGCGACATTCCAACGTTCTCCCATTCCTTGGACTGTACGATATCGGCTGGCCCATCCCAATTTTGATCTCCCCGCTTTGCGAATCCGGGAATGTCGAGCAGTATCTCAAAAGCCACCGGCATGCTAACCGGAACCACCTGGTAGTCATTTACTCCCTGATCCAGTATTCGACGCATGTTAATTGATGAGACAGGTCCACAACGTAGCAGCCGGGTTGAAATATCTGCATGACCTGGACATTATTCACGGAGATCTCAAGCCTGTATGACGCCTTCCCAGAACTTTATTTATCGCTTATTGACTCTTTTTTCATTTTTATTCAGGAAAACGTGCTCGTCGACAAACGAGGGGTCGCTTGTATTGTTGATTTTGGCATGTTCAAGGTTATAGACTTTTTTGATCCCCTTCTTCGCACGGCAGCAGTATATACAGCGCCAGAGCTGTCCTCTTTCTTGGCTCTGGGAAATATCGCGGAACATGGGCCTGGACAAACAAAAATGTCCGACGTGTATGCATTCGGACTCGTGACGGTGGAGGCATGTACATGTACATGTTCCACCACCTTACATTTATTAATATCATTTTCCATAGATTTTAGCCGCTGCACGACCCACTGGTAAGGCTCTGTCATCGATCGCACAAGCATCTGTGGAGAGCTTCCTTCGCACATGTGCACACCACGGCGTTACGATGGTTTCCCCTTCTATGTCGACAGTCCTAGTCCAATGCTGGAACTCCCATCCTGAATTGCGACCTACAATTGCCGAGATCCTCGATTCCCCACCCTTTTTTAGCCTTCGTCGATGAGCGAGCGGGGATGTCAATTTTGCATGTTCAATATCATAGACCATTGCAACAAACATTATTCCAGCATTGCATGTCATCAAACCGGCTTGATCATGGCTTGGAAAAGGTCAAAGCTGTCTTAGCCTATACTTTTCGATGGAAGCCTCAGGGCATGGGTTATCACAGCATATGGGTTTCGAAAGAGGGAGGAAAATCATTCAAACTATTCTGAGACCTAAGTACGTATATGTAAAGTAATCATGTATAAACAAGTTTACTATTGTTCTGATCTCCTCGCGACGGGTTTCACGGCCAAATGAGGAAAGAACCTCCTCCATCTTCCATGCGAACGGGTCCTTCAAATCTGCAATGTACTTGCGCCAGGTTGCGGCAGCCTGCAATGCCTCCTTCCGGCTAGGCTTGGGATCAATCCCTTCATCGTCGTCGCCGCCATGGATCTCTCGGTCCGCCTCCTGGCTCCGCAGCTTCTGGACAGCCTCAAAGATCTCTTTGTCAGTGGTGTCCTCAATCACCGCCTCCTCAGGCATCTGAATAAGCTCCTCAATGTCAACCAGATTCTTCTTCTGCAAAACTTCAACTTCCTGTAGCTCATCGAGCACTTGGGCAAGCACTGCCTTGGCTTCCGTGAGCTTCAGATTAGGAACTGTGTCAGCCGGAGAAATGATCTCGCGGCTGTCGACATCGTGTTCAAACTCTTCGTCAATCGAAATGCTGTCGGCAGTGGGAAGGATGCCAGACTTTCTCCAGCAATTGGCAATTGTGTCTTTTGTAACCTCTGCCCACACCTGCTCTGCCAATCACACGGCCTCCAGTTGATCGATGTCGTAGATGCTGGCAGGAGTAATACCTTCATCGTACTTGATCTACACAGCACGTGCAACGAGATTCGTTACGAGAACTACTTGTTGACAGAACTTTAGGTGACACATCAATTTTGAATGCAAGAATCAACAAAATTTTGCCAAATTATGGATTATGGGATAGCAAAATGTTATGGGTTTTAAGTAGGAACACTGCTGGTGGGCGGCCAAAATGTATGGGTTAGAGCAGATTATGGGCTAGGAAAGCTATGGCTTAAGATAGCTTTGACTGTATTGCACCTACAAATTAGGATAACTCTAATGAGAAACCCGATTCCCCGTATCTCACTGGGAATCTGGTGAAGAAGAGGGAAGTACCCTACAGGTGGTTCGATGTGGGGATAAGTAGAAAAGAAAAATACTAGGAGGATAAGGTGCCCTAGCGTATGTTCCGTAGAGTAAGGCTGAGTCGTACATCTAGGGAAAGAGATAGATGGTAGACGAAAATAACCCGAGCAAGGTAACGTGATGCGGCCAGCGATTCGTAGGCAAGTCGCGGTCG
>JAHHPV010011492.1:0-12175 GCA_023547045.1 Mycena sp. WM
ATGAACTCACGAAGCCACAATGAAGTCTGCAATCTTGTTGTCCGAGCGCCGCATGTTGACGACCGAGAGCCGATTTCTGGATGCCACACGCATGACGACGATGTCGCCCTTCAGATTAAGCTCTTCGTTATGCGGGAGGCGGACATGGCGCTTGAAGAACACTCGAAACTTCGAGGTGGTGCTTAGACCATCGGCAGCCTGATGGTGGACGTATACGATGACGTCGTGGACGTAGGGCTGTAGAAAGGGATGGCCCATGACGTTCTCCACAAAGGGCAGCCTTGCGTCTTGAGCCTTGGTCGATGAACACCGTGACGGAACATGAACCGAGGTGGCACGACGGAGAGCCGGGTAAAGACGAGCTGTGATGTTTTTAAGGAGAGCCTTACACACATAATCAACACACCACAGGAATGAAGGGATACTAAGACGCACCTTTTTCGAGGTAGGCTCCACATACGGTCTGTGGTTGGGCATTGCGCAGAGATTGAAAAGCGGGTTAGGATACAGCAAATTATATCGATTGGAAGGTAAGGGGGGATGTCGGTCTACTGGTCGCTTTATAAAAGTGTCGAAAATCGGGGATGTGGCCCATTATTGTTTGTTCGGTTTGGTTTATTGTTCAACGTTGCACTCGTCGCAGGTCGCGATGCGTTGGGTCACAATCCCCCGAAATCCGACGCGTAAGTACTATTGTCACCGTTCCCCTCGAAAAGTCTTGCGCTTCGCTGGGTCAGAAGACAGACCTCGCACATACCTCCATTGGCTCGCAAAGCAGGAGCCATCCGCACCGTTAGATCGTTATCGCAATAAGTTACAATTGTTGCAATTGTCGTAAGAGGACGAAGGCAGAAGGTCCTGAACTTTTTGTGTGGGGGCAAGCAAGATACGCGACGAGATAGGACCTTGTGATGATGTATCCGAGCGTCGGTCCGGCCTAAAAGGGCACAAGGGTGTTGAACAAAAGAACAAGGTGCAATGTTGGGCTTGCGATGCACAGGAAACACCACACGACAGTGCGAACGTATTACATTCAACATTGGGGGCGAAGCTTGGCCTTAGACTGATCGGAAGTGAACTCCTTGTCACATCCGTGTCACTTGGCACTGACGAAACTTTCAATCTTTGGTGTCGACCGCGACACTGTTATACGTCGTCGGGGCCAGCGCCTCAAACTCTGCATGTTTCGGCGTTCGTCGCGACAGTATTGTGTTATACGTTGTCGGGGCTAGCGTATCGCAAAATCCATCTCACAGATCTGGCCGCTTCTGCCACATGTGCGATGGTCGGGTGCTCCTTGTTTTTATTCGGCAAATCTGATATCTCTACTCTTTGGAGTTGTACTGGGAAGAAACAATAGCACCGATGCAAGAAACAAGAAAGGTGCGTGAGGGACGCCCGACCACTAGACCAGAAATTTAAATTGTTGCAGAAGTTCATGGTGTGCTGGATCTGCCCACCATGCCAGTCTTCTTGAGCCCTCCGCTTCGCCTCAGAAGCCCTTTTGAACGTAGTCCTCGTTCTCTGAGCGAGCCTTACAAGATGCATTATAGGGCTCGAGTCAAAGAATCTCTTCAGTCTCCCACTACGTCGCCCCTCAATCTCATGAGGTCAACGACCGGCATCTTGCACAAATTAAATCACAAAAAAGTACGTTCTCAAGCTGTTCAGGCTGAGGAGGGGTCTCAAAGTTTCGCAGATTGCCATAGACGATGAAACTATCACCGATACAGGATTTAGTCCGCTCGGATTTTCTGGCCAAGAACTCTCTCCGAGTGTCGAAGAGCTTGCTACCGGCTTCAGCCACGTTTCTATTGGCTGCAGCACTAGTATGTTTTGAATCCTTCGACACTTTCTTTGATGCTGATTTTTCCAAGCCCGTCCGGCTACAGAGGAGAGGGAGATCTCTTCTCTTGAGTTCGGACCTCAGGTCGGCATCTGGTGTCTCGGTTTTTTTTTGCAGCTCACAGATCCATTAGATGATATCCTCGCCGTTCAGCTTCGGCTACATTTCTATCGGCTCCAGTATGTCTCTAACACTCCGACACCTTCTTTGTTGCTCATTCCTCCCAAGCCCCCGCGGTTGCAGAGGAGAGGGAGACCTTTTCTCCCAAGTTCAAACAGCCTCCGGTGTGTATCTCGTGTCTCGAATTTTCCTGCAGCTCACAGGTCTACCAGGCGGAAACCTCCCCGTCCGTTTGCGCTCATGGATTCAGACGGGCCAAACCAGAGACAGTATCATCGCCGCCCTCGAACATCTGCACTCATGGATTTAACAGGCGTGCTCACGATACTAGTACTTGCCGCCACGGAATTAGGCGAGGTCGTGTTCGTGCCCGGTACCGTCTGTTGTCACCGTTTGATGGGTTTTGCAGGCTCCTGACGAATCGCCGCGTAACACTTGCCCTCACGGATTTGTGCGGGCTAAGGGCAAAATTTGTCCTCACGGATTCAGGCAAAATGTCAGTCATCAAATATTCCTGATAGCTTTGACCAACCTTCATCTCTTCAGGTGCCATCGCTTTAACTGTTTCTGTTCCCCATCCGATACGTCCAATACTTGTGTGAATTCCAATATGCGCGGGACATCTTACCCCTAGCAGTTTCACTGCACTTGTTCGAAGTTTAGAAGATGGACTGAAGACCCATGGCGGTGGCCACACCTGCAATTCAAAATGTTGTTGAGCTCTCTCGGTTCTTTGGGGCTGGGACGCGGGGTTCTGCGGCAAGCGCAACAAATACAATTGGGCGCTGGTATTCGGCCACCGGCGCGGAGTCCGGACGCGTTGGATGACATGTTTAGAGCGTTGTAGACAGCCGCGTGCTGTAACAGTAGTGATTCGGATCCACGCCGTGACGATGTGACAAGTTGGCTTGAGTCGACATTGACACGAATATTAATATTCTGAAAAATACGACATCCATCCCATTCGTCTTTTTCGCTCTCTTGAATCAGGACTTGATTTTAATCCTCTACAATCACGATCAAGTCTGATATGGCGCCGCTGACAATCCTGGTCGCAATACGGGAGTACCTGATCTCGATTCGCGCAGCAATGGCGCGCGCGGACTGACAAGTACCTGCCACTGCAATGACGATGTTGGACATTTCAAGGCAACACCGATCGGTCGCTGCACCCGACGACCTCGCGGCCCTGGTTCGCAAAGGAGACCTTCCGCACTCTGGTTTTCTTAGTGACGGGGATCTTGAACAGTGACTTGACCTTGCGAAGCCCATTATCTTCGAGGCGGTGTACGCCGACTCCATAAATGGGGTCCGCAAGACACACGGAGCTTTTGTTAGCGTCAATGGAAGCATCACCGCTGCAAACCGTCAATATCTGGTCCAAATGATTTAATCAAGTCTCGTCCACCCACATGAACGCGCCCACGTTCCACTAGTACTTTCCCCAACGGATGATCTGTCTGGAGATCGTCAGCCAAGAAGCTTAACAATTGTACAATTGTCCTTGTAATCCATGGAGGTAAGAACCCTGCTCACAGCATCTTTGCGATTGGCACTGATGCTATGACAATATTAATACGAGTATACTCAAACGAAGCCGAAAGCAAGGCCTCAAAACGTGCGCGTTTGGCCTCGATTATCCCGTGCCTCCCCAGCTCCCAGCATGCTCCCTACCGCTATTTCTCCCAACTCCGCGTTCGCCGAAGCGCACCCGCCGCCACCCCCAGTGGTGATGCTTATATCCGCCACCGACCTCTATCTTCTGAAACTCCGGACTCTCGTCACGCACGAGGACCTCTCGGATGTGTTCACGCCCCCCGCCTCGACTGCCACAATCCAAAGCACCAGGCCCGCAGTCAAGCTAGACAAGGCTCTCGCCTTCGTAGAGGACAAGGTCAAGCCGGTTCCATCACCTCCGACTTCATCATCTCGGCGGAGCGCCCTATCCTCGTCATTGGCTCCGTCTTCATCCTTGGCGCCGCCCGCCGATCCCGGCAGCCCACTCACTGAAATGAGTGCTGACGAGACCGACACCGATGGCAGTTCCGACAGCGGTGACACCGGCGTCCACAAGATAAAATGCCCCCAAGGCTTGACGCGATGCACACTCAAAATGCACAAAGCATTTTTGGGAAAAGACGATAGAGACACAGAGATAAGGAAGATGACGGCGCGTCTTCCTTCTGGATCCCTCTTTCAATCCACTGACTCGTCTTATACCAGCATCACATCCAACATCTCACCCAAGCGCATCTAAACCCTGACCAGGCGCTGGCGTACCAGGACACAGACAAAGTCAAGCAAGTGTATATTGCAGTGAGTTTCCTTTAGCCTTACTGTTGTTTACATTTATCCATTTCACCACCCAGATGAAGAAGAAGTTTCCCCAGCTGAAGCAATACGCGAAGGACTGGCCTGCAAAGTGCCTGCTTCAGGCCCACCTCAAAGTCACAGCCGACGCCGCTAAAATCAAAGTCACGTTGGTTAAACCATCCTCGAGCAAGAAATTGGTTCCCCAAGTTCGTCTCTTTTCCCGCTCCGCTGCGTCAATCTTAATCCTGTCTCTTAGCGTCGGGCTCGGGCTCGGGTTCGGAACTGATCTGAAATAGGTGAAGTACTGGGACAAGTCTGTTAGATACAAAGTATATCTAGCAGCATATACGCAGACCCTAAGTATATGTCTACCGTTTTTTTAACAGTTAAGACCTCGGAAAATCGTGACGTGACGGTGATGTGACGATGCGTGCCGATTTCAAGTTTCACTGGCTGCTGCACTCATTCGATCGAATATTGTGATACGTTCGCACTCAGCTGTGGCGACTCAATTGTCCCGCCTCCTGGCCTCTCCCAATGTGAAATGTGATACGTTCGCACTGCGGTCCGGCCTAGGCCAGGTTCTTTTCTGCCCAGATCTCGAATAATCACAAGGTCTGTCTGGTCGCGTATCTCGCTTGCAAGGGCCAAGGTTTCCCCGCGCAAGAACAATTGCGCTCCCCGATAATTTGGCGCCCGTCTCGTCGCCGATTTCGGGGAAATGCCCTAGCTTCTTGTTCAGGACGACCTTCTGCCTTCAGCCTCTTGCAGACAATTACAACAATGGCAATCCGACGGTGCGAGCCCTAGGCCTTGGCGCGCAGATGGAAGTATGTTCTCCCTCTTCTAATTCACCAACGTACGGTCACTCGCTGATCTAGTGGTGCTCAGGACTTCGCAAGGACAATACTTTATGATGGCGCTCTCCGATTTGGGGCGCCCAGGACCACGCGCTGCTCCTTATCTCGGTCCTTGGTCACTACCCCTCCCTGTTTTTGTGTCTCTATTGTTTCAACCGACGACAGAGCAATGGATAAAACGCGAATGCGAACGGCGCTGTCGTCCAGACCCAGCACTCCATGAGTTCCATGAGTTCCCGCTCGCACACTTCTCACCGCACTTCCAAGCCTGCGAAAACTTCAGGTGAGTCCCTGTATCTCTGAACATCTCAAGATTGAATCGCCTTGTAGCCGGGGTATTTTGCCCCCACTGCGACCCTTGCCCGACGTGCGGTACCGGCCCCAAACCGGAGAAGCCAGCTTCGGCGGCTCCAGTCGACCCGAGCCCTGCGGCCCCAGTCCCTGTGTCCCGCGCGGACGACCGCGGTGCGTGAGCTTTTACTTCTTCCCCTTCTCCTAGCATTGTACTGACAGCCGCCTTAGAGCGCATTTTGCCGGCCATCCCCATCTCGCTCCTTTTCACCCTCTTCCTGCTTGAAGCCCACATGCAGGGAGGCTGGCGCCACCTCCTCATCCCCTACATTTGTGTTTTGCTTCTCTGCTTCTTGTAAATCCATATGCATCCCTAGCGACGCCCTATGCCACATTTGTATCGGTAAAGAACTTTTGAGTCATTGACAGCAAGTCATCCACTGGCAGCCGTATCATGCATCTTCAGGCCTAGGAGAAGAGAAGAAAATTTCTCGGTCTTTGTAGCGCCTAACTACATCAAGGCGTGAACCCACTCGTATGTCTCCTCCCGGATCTTGGGGTCCTCCCTTCCTTTACTAGTACTTCGAAGTTCGATTCATTTGCTCTCCCCCGGATTGTTGATTGCCTCCGAGCCGGGTCTTGCGTGGTCTTTCGTCCTTAGCAAGACTGCGCCGGAACACACTCCCTTCCTTCCTTCAGTACTTCGATCTTCCTGTGCATTCGCTCTCCCCCGGATTGTTGATTGTTGGTGTGATACGCCCTCAGTCGATTTTGCGGGTAGACGCCTTAAGGTTGCTGGTGATACGCCTTTACCTCAAAGCATGGCACCGAGGACAGAGGAATGCGTATCCTGCCCGTTGAACAACGGCCAGACGCACACAATCAATTCGTCCGACAATGCGCATCGAGTAAATGTAGCTCAATACCACACGAATGCCGCATCACAACAGTTGCCTCTGCCAATGGATGAACTGTCCGATTTGATCATTGGGATGTCCTTGACCGACCCCGGTCCTGACGTTCGTCAGCAACCCTCCAAGCTATTCAGCACGCGTGACGAGTTCCAGGACCTGCGTGCACCGCATATTCCTACCTCCTCCAATGCAGTGCCACTTTCGGTCGCTCAGGAGAGTATCCAAGCAGTCTTGGGCTCTGCCAAGCATCCAGGAATAAACTCCGTCAAGCGAAACAAAGATCTTTTACTCGAAGTAAGGGGGCGAGTGCAAACGGCTCGAGAGAGCTTGCTTGGGATCGACCTCTTATTTGCCGACAACAACGACTACAACTCAATGCGCCTCGCTGTTGATGCTGCCGCCCAAGTCGTCATCTCTGCGGGGTTGCATTTGAGGACCGTCATAACTTCGAAGGGAGAGGGATTGGCCCAATTGAGGGACGAGATTTTAGCAGAACTTCGCGAACTGGACAAGCGCATTGACTGCCTTGGGGCCCAGCTGCCTCCGGAAGCTGTAATCCCGGAAACGAAGCCTTTTCCGTACGATGCTGGTACGTTTCTCTACTCGACAATTTCTCCCGTACTCACACTCTCACTAGTTCACGTCCATGCCAATCCCGTCGGACATCTGGACCTCCTCGCCCAAATGACGTTTTTACTGGCAGTTGTTTGCAACGTCGTTATTGGATTGAGCACGAAACCGGTCGATCTCATTATCCAATCCGTACACATGATCGTTCAGCTGGCCATGTCGATGAGTTTACCTCCTGGCGCTGAGGAGTATCAGCCCCACCAAAAGCATTCGCTGGAGCAGCTTCCGACAAGCCTCCGCGCCGCTTTGGACACCTTCAAACTCGACACGAAAACGACGGTCTATGCCACATGTCCTACCTGTCACTACACGCATGCCCCGAAGGAGGATCGTGTCACCGGGGATCGAGTGTACCCTAATATTTGTAACAATCTCGTTGTCGAAACGGATAGGCAGAGGCAGTGCTCCGAGCCGCTGCTGGAAGACCGTAACGGAAAACCTCGACCAATCAAGCCTTACCTTTACGTCTCTTTCTTCGACCACTTGGCGCGCCTCGTCTCTGATCCCAAAATTGAGGCGATGTGCGATCGGGCGTGCGACGAAGCCATGGCTTCTGTTGGAGAACCGCCCCCAGAATTCATTCGCAATGTCTTTCAAGGCGAATTTCTGCGGACATTTCAAGGGCCCCACACAACAAAACTTTTCGTAAACCGCGGCGAGAGGATGCGGCTAGCTCTAGAGGGGCAGTTTGACTTTTTTGGTCCACACGGAACCTCGAAGCGAGGAAACCATGACTCCATTGGAATATTCTCAGTTGTTATTCTGAATCTCGATGAGGGAATACGGTACAAACCAGAGTACATGTGGTTCTGCATAGTCCCTGGACCGAAAGAACCCAACGGCGAACAAGTCAATCATTACTCACGTCCTTTCATCGACGAATGTCTTGTTGGCTGGGAACGTGGTATTCGTATCACTCCCACAGGTTCATCTCCAAACGGTCGAGACGTTGATTTGGCAGTTGTCATCTCCGTTAATGACCTTCCAGCCGCTCGAAAAATATCGGGGGCCGCTGGCGTTGGGTCGAACCACTACTGCACAGTATGCAACTGCTTTGGTATCGCAACCTCAAACCGCACGGATTTCCATCATCCTGCCTGGGTCCGCCGAGATATCAAGGTCTTACGGGCGGCCGCATATGCTTGGAAAAATGCGACTACTCAGGTGGAACGGGATAAGATCTTCGAGGAGTTTGGCGTTCGCTGGTCAGAGTACTGGCGCTTACCTTACTGGGACCCTACTCGCATGCTCGTAATTGACGGGATGCACTGCGTCCTGGAGGGACTGGTCCACTATCATTGCCGCAAAGTCCTGCGCATCGATGTGGAGGTAGCAAAGAAGAAAGAGCGTGGTCCTATCGCCTTCGAGCAGGACTGGGTTGTGTACGACGCCAGTCAGGTTCCTGCTGCATATGTGTTGACGCGCCCAAAGGATGAAAAGCACATATCACTGATTCAGTCTAAGCTGGTTGCGCCTTTGGTTATTGCGGACATCATGAAGCCTGTTGATGGTTTTCCCATCCCTCCCAGCGACGAGAACCAGGGGCTGCCCACTCGGGGTGGTGAAGATCAGGAGATGCCCCCTGTCCCTGCGAACACCTTGCTCCACGCCACCAAAGATTCACAGGCGGTGAAACAATTGCGCAAACGACTGTTGTCTAAAAACCAGACACCCCTTCGCTTCATTTGCCATTTCCTTGACCTCGACCAAAGCAACCCCAATGCAAAGTGGACGAAAGACAAATGCACTGATGAATTGATTACCTGGGTGAGTTTGGCCAATTTAATTGACTATGTTGTGCAATAATACTTTGTGTAGCGTCTCGCTCAACCGCTAGCAGGGTTCGAATGGGACTGGGTGGCTTACGCCGATCCTACCGATCCACGCAGCCCGTGCAAGCTGAAGAATCCTGAAACGGAGAAAGTGCATGTGTCCGCGATTCAGTCATGGCTGACGGCGTCTCTCGGGCCCGCGGGAAGCGGCCCCGTAGGCGATGCAGAGCCGCACGAAGCACCTGCAGTCCCAAGCCCACTCACTACCCCTCCCGACCCCGACAAAAGCAAAGTGGATGCTGCGGCGGCCGCCTTAACGAAGTCGCTTGGGAAGTACAATTTACCCGCCCTCCGCTTTGTTGCGTATTCCTTGGGTCTCGACATGAGCGGACCGGATACAAAAGCCTCTTACGCCGCTAAATTAACGCATTGGGTAAGTCTGATCAAATGAGCTCGTCGTTCCGCGTCTCATCCATTTTGAACGCAGCGTCTGACAAGGCCCCTTGTCAATCCCCACTTTGTTTCTCGCGCTATCGACCTCACCAAACTGAAGTTTATCCAGCGTGTAATCGCCAACACCGTCACGCCGGCGTGGGTCAATTCAGTGCCCAAAAACTATGGAGAGAATAACGCTGGTACCATCAAAGCTGATGAGTGGCGCGTCCTCGCCACTCTATACCTTCCCATCGCACTCATCCTTCTCTGGGGAGACTGGCCCCCCCAAGATGGAGAACCTGCCGAAGGATCCGAAGCATTTCGTCTCCTTGGAATGCTTGACCACACCATGGCCTTGTTCCAGGCTGCCATACTGGCATGTCGATTCACGGTCACTTCCGCTCGCGTGGAGGCGTATCGCCAGTTTATCAAGGACTGGGTAGACGGCCTACATAAACACCATCCACACACCATCGACCACGGTCGCAGAACCAATATCCACGCGGCTTTCCACATCTACGATTTCCTTCTTCTTTTCGGACCCATCATCTCCTGGTGGTGTTTCCCATTCGAACGTCTCATCGGGACACTACAGAGGTTTAAAACGAATGATCTGATTGGGGGAGCGCTGGAGGCAACAATCACCAAATCCTTCACGAGAGCCGCTAATCTCCGTCGATGGCTCAACCGACCTGACTGCCCCGCCGTCATCGCGGAATTCAAACGTTTGTTCGACCTCGCCTATACCCCTCGCCGGAATTTAGACGAGGAGTCGGCCCCGCTTGCTGTCGATGGCGAACGTGCCCACTACACATTCCGTGGCACCAATTACTCTCGAGCGTCCACGCATTTGGGAAATAGCTTGATTTTGTACTCTCCTTCTGCCAAAGACGACCCTATTCCTGGAAGCATAGAGAAAATTGTCACCATCGGCCAGAACACCGTTTTCCATGTTCGACGTCAAGCCACACTTCCCACCGGCTCATTCGACCCATTCCTTCGCTACCCTCACTTTCCCGCAAGCTCATATTCCTCTCAGATGGGGGATATGATTGATAGGATCCCACCAGACCTTGTACTCTCTCATTGTGCACGATTCGAATATTCAAATAATCGTGCAGTGATACTCAATCTCTCCAGGGTAGGTCTGTCTCCCTATTCGACAATAGCCCCGCTAATGGTACCGTCAGCAATAATCTCGAGCACCGATGGCCTACCTCTTCCCCGCCACCGTTCTAACCCATCGACCAGGGGTTGTGTGACCCACACCTGGGGCGTCTGCAGCACCGATGCCGTGGAACAGTTTTTCGTATGCCCAGGCATCGAGGGCGGCTGTTGGGTTGTTCTCGGGTCGTTCTTCAGTCTTCGTCCATCGTGGTGCGAAGCCATCGTAGTATATACATAGGTACAAGTCCAATCAATATATCTAGCAAGTACGCTCGTCGTGTCCAATCAGTATACTACCCGTCACAGATCCCCCCACGCGACAGCGTGCCCTTGCTTCCGCAGGGCGACGCACTCACCCTGGGCTATGCCGTTCGTAACGATCCTCCCAGTACACGGAGTCGTCGCCTTCTTCGTCGTCCAAGTCCTCCGAGCAAGTCTTCTACAGTGCTAAACAAACTCAGCCCTTCAGCCCACCTCGACTCGCGCCTGTCCATCCACCGCTCGTATTCCGTTGGGTTCCTGGCTGCGAACTCAACCTCTGTGCGAAATCCGGCGTCGACGAAGCGGAAGAGGCCGCCGGCGGTGAATTAGGTGAACGAAACTCGCTCGTCGCCGTCTTGAGCAGAGATGCAGCAGAATGAGCGCGCCTGCTGGGAATTTGACAACCAATTTCGGACCCCACAGCACAAAGTGCCCCCCAATCTGAGGGTCGAACGGGCCGAGTGACTGCGCTGCACACCACCCAAATGGAGGGCTGCAGACATCGCGGTGTTTGAAGTCCTCGCATTGGGCCCGAAGTTGAAGGCCGCGCCAGAGAACACGGATTTGGGGAAGGGGCGTCGGAGATGGGGAAGGCGGAAGCCAGCTTAGCGCTGGTCAAGATAATGCGCGTCAAGTCGTGGAGCCCAGGATTGGAATGCGGCTGGGGGAAGTAGGTGAAGGGGATGAGGGTTAGAGGCCAGATCAAGGGCGGTGAAATGCACCGCTCGCGAAGTTAGCCATCCTCGCGATGTCGTGGTTGGCGAGCAGTCGCTACGCCAGACCCGTGTGCTCCTTGTTGTCGAGCCACGTCGGGAGCGTCGGTCCCTTGCCAAAGGAAAGCCCGACGGCGATCGCAGCAAAAAGGCCGCGGCGGACAATCGCTCCTGCTGAAGGAGAATGCGAGGGCCGCGGCGGCACGGTACTGGTCGTCGTCTGGCTGGCCAACGAGGACCAGAGATGTCTGGCCTTCGCTCTGAGTCTCGACAACGGGATGGGGAGTTCTGCAAGCTACATAAGAGGCGGGGAATCACGAGGATGCTTACATGCCGTTCCAGTGGATGAACTGAAACCCCAGCGCAATTGATTCAGTAAGCGAGCCCCCATATTTCTCGCTTTTGTCTCGGTCCTCGCCGAGTGGGCGCCCACAGCGACAGGAAGCTTGGCGATGTCGAAGGAAGGAGCGCGCACCGGCTCTGCCGACTGGACGTGCTTGCGAAGAACGGAAGGGCGGGCGATGTGCCCTTCCTCTTCGATCAGGCGCTGGCGCTTGACTTTGCGGCGACGGTAGGCTCCAGTTTGGGCGGGGCCGGCGGCGACAAAATCGTCCAAGGAGGGGGAAGCGCCTCTTTTGGGTGGTGATAGCGTGGGGGGGCAGGTCGTCGACTTGGTTCATGGGGTCCGGCGGCCACTCTTCGTCGATATCGTTGAGAGGGTTGGGCGGCCATTCCTCGTCGATGGCGGTGAGGTCGTCGTCGGGCTCGTGGTCCTCTTGATCATCGCTCTCAGCTGCCATAGCTTGCGAGAGGAGGCGCGAAGTTGATCGCGCCCTTCCACGCCCTGAAAATT
>MU411571.1:0-10058 GCA_023547045.1 Mycena sp. WM
GCACTGCTGGAAAGGCCAGGGCACATTATAATGGTACCACATGCAGTGGTGGTCAATTGCCAAGAAAAAAATATAGAGAAATCTACGGACTGTGATCAGCAGATTGTATTTCGGGGCAGGAGGGCAACGCACTGTTCTTCTGGCCGTGCGTTCTCCCATCCATCGGGAAGATTCACGCCCGGGATGGGACAGCACAGACACCGCACCGCCAACTCACCCTGCCTCGTACCCATCACCCCCGACTTCGCGTGGCCGCGCCCGGCGCACTTGAGAATCAGAAGATGCGAATATTCGCGCACCATGCGCAAAAAGGCGTGGTAGCGATTGGGGGGCTTGACGCCAGCGTTGTTGGTACATTTCTCGAGCACGCTGTAATAGTCGTACATCATGGTTTTTGCTTGGTAAGTCTGGAGGAGGAAATGATCCAGCATCTCCACGGTCGCGCACATCCTTGGTCGGGTGTCCGTGGCTGGGAACCAGCCGGCACGCTGCAATTGCTCCTCCGGAGGGCCAGCCCATGCGCGGCGCTCGCAATCGCATGCGTCCACCGCAACTTCATGGATACCATTGACATGCAAGACCACGAATTTGGAATGAAGCGGCGCAGGCTCTACGCAGGACTCGCCAGGGTGATGCCCGAGTTGTACACGGAGCCCCAAGGACTGCAGACTTGATGACACAAAGAATGCGCCGTCCCATTCCTGTACTCCACAATCAGACAGGGAAGGCGACGCGTCAAAGACAGAGAAAGATCCACGGACCTCGATTCGGTGCAATGGGTTTGTGCGGTGCACCAGCACCATACAATCCGCACAGAGCATTTGATCGCCGTAGCAGCTCATGCATCTGTAGAGGCCAGGTCGCGCCGGCAGCGGAGAAGAAGCCTGGCTGCAATGAGAACAGAGCTCGCCCGCATTTGGCCATATGAGGCTGTCGCGCCGTAACATGTTCGCGAGATAAACATCTCGGAGAGAACAAAAGCAGTGGAGAGCAGGATCCTGACCAAAGGGTCAGAATATTCGTGTCATACCACCAGGACGGCGGAAAAAAAAAAACCCAAATAAAACTCACCGAGGGTTTAACTTGCCTTAGTGTGGGCTCTGTTTCTGGTATAGGATCCGTGGGCACGTCGTCATCGAGGAAGAATCCCATCTGATATCGCTTGTCAGATGCATCTGGAGTTGGTCCATGGTTGTTTTGATTTGAGGAAGCGAGGTGAACTTGGCCTGCACAATAGCGTTTCACGGGGGACGGAGGTTCGATGACCACCTCCTCGCGATAGACGCGGCGATTGTCCTCAGACGCGCGTTCGACAAAGGTGGTGATGGGAGTATGAGTGTGGTTGCCCGTGATGTCAGCTATCGAAAAGGAGGCTGTGTGGGAATTGACGACCGGGACGGCCGCTGTTGGCCGTTTCCTTTTCGCTGGGCGCGACACCATTCCTCCTGCCTCTGGTCTTTGCTGGCAGTGTCCACGTCTACGTCCGCTCCCATCGCCACTATGTGTCTCGTCTTACATCTGTCGAAGCCAGGCTCGTTCAACCTCGAGAGGAGTTTCTTGGGCCAGTGCCAGCTCTTCACCTGCGATTTTCTGGAGAATATTGGTGAATTCCTGGTCGAGGGCCACCGATCGCCAGGTGTGTATAACTTGGATTTCAAGAGATGATACCTTTTCCTCAGGTCGGCGTCGCCGCCACTATGACCAACTTCCATCAGCGTTGCCTTATCTTATCAGGATGCGCTTCGAACTCAACCTGAATCCGACCCAGCGTTAAATGGATATTTCGTCCAGCCCGTATCAGAGCTGGTGCTTTTGCACAGCGGACTCGTGGACTCTGTCTATCACCGCCGTGGTTGAGCCGTCAGCAAAATACTTAACTTGTTCCACAATTCCTCCGCCCAAATTCAGCCCCTGTTCGCAGTGAACCGCAACATTGGGCTGTGCGTATGCGTCTGGCTGTCCTTCCAACGTTACTGACGAATCTCTAACATAGCCCGCTCACGGCTGTAGCGCGGATTACTTGGAAACATTGTACAGCATGCGGAACCATTGCGTGTACTACACTGGTACACTCGGTCGTCGAGCACTTCTGGAGGTGACTGCAACCGCTCGGAAATCCCTCTCAGATCTGTCTTGTGAGTTCCTTTGGTCCATCTCGTCCGATTCGGAAGCACCCGGCGCCCACTACCCATTCCATGAACTGATCTTTGTCCGCGTAGAGCAGCCATTGGGACCCTCCCCACTTGCACCATCCAGTCAAGTTTTGCCTCGGGACCCCAGTTTGGACTTGCCCTTCATCATTCGGGGCCGAATTTTGTGGATTCGCGATGCTCAGCTGTTGCGGAGGGGGGAATCGGTATGTGATCACGTACTCACCACTACCGGAATCACGGACTCGCCACGGCCTGAATATATTATGGGGCCTCACTGTCCATCCTTCACTAATCCCAGTCACCCAAATGTTTTCATTTCACCGCCAGAGGAGCCCGATTTTCCCTTTTTTTTTTTAGGACGACACAAAATAGTGAACGCAGAGGTGAGTTGTGTATGCCCTATAAGCCGTGATATGAATTGATCATTGGCACAGGACTCGGATAACCACCACCATGCCTCAGTCAGATTCCCCGTTTGCGCCATTCCTCAGGTAGGTTTAGCATCCAATATCATTCTCCTCACAATATTCAAAGTCAAGTATACCCGCAGTACGGCAAAACTGGCCAAGAAACGGTGTCCCGCCTTACCTGAGGTGCAGCGGTGGAGGAAATGTGCTGCGTCTGCTCGATACAGAGAAAAGTGCGTCGTGCACAAGCCCTCCCCGCTATAACTGACTTCGAGCCACAGACATGCTGAGGAACTCCTTCCGAAGGAGCGAGAGCGAGCCGCGCGTCGCTGTGCACATTTGAAAACACTCAAAGAAGGCGATGACGAGCTCGAGCGTGCTCGTGCTCAAGCCCGTGCGAACAGCGCCCGTTATCGTGCACAGTATATGGCCCTGTTCTTCCCCATTCGCCGCCGCACTCATCTTGTAATTCATAGGAACCAGGAGCGGCTCGCTATGAAAGCGCGCACTGATCGCCAGGGGGCTTTTGTTCTCAAGCATGGCTTCAGGGCGTATCTCGACCGCCGCATGGACAATCTCTGAAACAGAGGTCGGCCGCCACTGGTACTCTGTACACAGTAGAGTACATCTGTCTTGAATTACATTTTTACAATGTCTCGCACGCGTATTCTTAACCAAAAAAAAAAAAAAACAATAAAGCAAATGCATTCGACAAGCTGTCACATCGTTCTGGTACAATATGGGGGAGTGTGAGCTACTTGACCAGCAGGGAGTAGATGCGGTACCTCTCGGGGAGATTTATTTCTGCGATGAATCAATTAGTGACTATGATTGAATGCACAATTGAAGCTCACCTGGGCTGGCACGTCCTCATGACATTGCTCGCCATCACTCCCCTTCAGTTGAGACGCTTGCTCGGCGTCGACCCCTTTGCCCTCGGTTTGGTGCATGGGCCAGAATTTTTCGACCGACTCGCCATTGTACTGCTGGAACTGCGGGAACTGGCAAGCGCAGTGGTATTGTTGGAGGCAGGGGCCGGCAGGTTTATAGGACGAGGACGAGAATTTCATGAGGAGGTCGTCATTCTCGAGGCGTTTGCCTTTCTGCAGGTCGGTGGAGATGGACATGACTTGAATGATGGGTGACTAATCCTCAAAGCGTTCGCCTTCCGCCTTCACCTCCGCCTCGAGCCTCGACTTCCAAGACGTCCAAGACATCCGCGGCGACTCGCCTCATGGCAGCTGGCTGAGCCCGCTCAAACCCTTCGCCCTTCTACTGGAGCTTTCGACTTTTACCTAAATATCCGCCACAATACGTTACTTATGCCAGCTCATCCGAGAAAGTCCTCCATCCCTTCTTTTCCCCTACTCTCAACTGAGCCCCCCGTCGAGCCTTTGCTATCCTCCAGTTACTATGCCTTGCACCCCTCTCTACTACCCTTCCCTCAGCCACGAATCCATGGAAGCCCACGACAACGCCTCCGGCTGTCAATAGTATGCTGTGTGGACGGGACGTGTTCGCGGCGTTTATAGCAACTCGTCAGTGGTTTTCCTGCTTCATTTCCAGCTTTCAGAATCTAATGGTTCAATAGCTGGATCGCAGGAGCCCTGACAGACGGGTTCACGGACGCCCGCCACCGTGGCTTCAAAAAAGTGGAGCGATATGGAAACCTGGTGGACGGCGCTGTGCAACGACCACCACCAGGGCGGATGCCCCCCATTCGAGCCCGTTACGTTCACCCTCAATCCCTCAAGCAACACCCACCCGTTGTCAGCGCCTTGCACCCGTATCCTCCCCGTTAGCAGCGCCAGCACCAGCGCTGCCGCCGGGCAGTCCGCTCGCGATGCCATGGTTCCTATGCCCGCGCCCTCCCTGTTCTGCGGCGGCTCGTCGCTCGACACTGCAACCCCTGCCAAGGACGAGCCGACGAGCCCCTCGCTTCATCTGAACGTCCCGCCTCGCATTACGCCCCTCACGCGCATGCAACTCACCCCCACCGGCCATGCCCGTGCGGCTGTCATCGCGCACGAACGCGCTGCCGCTGAGGCAAACCCCCCCATGCATGCCACCCCCCCAACTGTCGCCGCTACCCCCCATGCAGCTGCGCCCGGCGACCGCCCGTCGGTGCTTGTCACCCCACACCAAACCGGGGTGCAGCGCGCCCCCGCCCCTGCGCTCGCGGCCGACGCCCCTGGCCCGACTTTGTACGGGATTCGCGGCGTGGCGGTGATGTACCCAACGTACACGGCGGCCTCGGCGGCGGCGTGCCTCTTGAACCTGGCGGAACCGAAGATCATGGTCACCACGAACGCCAGCAAGCTGGAGGCCTGGATCACCATGCAGATGTTCGTTGGCAAGGACGAGGACGCGTAGGCGCGTAGGTGTTTTTTTTTCTTGGTACTCTGTAGTTGTCGTGCTTGCTTGTTGTCGGACGCTTGTATTCTCCTCGCTGTGTAGATCTCGTGCCGTATTATTTGTATTGTAGATATTTGTATTTTTGTTATATATGTTTTTCTTGCAACGAGTTAGTTGAAATGACTTGAAAGAAATATTATGAAGGGCTGAGTGCACGGTGGCACAGGATCACTGTCTCGCCCTTAAGCATAATATCATCAAACAATCCCTGGCTTCATTGCGTGTTCTATGGCCAAAAAAAACACCAAAGCAAAGCGCGCCGACAACTCGTCTGACAACGACGCGCCCCAGAAAAAACGCGGGCAGCCTAGCAAATTCAAAGGCGTGCATTTCGATTTCTTGAGCAGCAAAATTCCCGCATACATCGAAGCATCCAAGAAGAAAACAGGAAAGGACGCGAAGACGGAGGGCTTGACCAAGTTTTGGGCTGACCTTTTCGCGGAGTACTGGTGCCTTTTTCCTTGGGATCTGCCACTGGACCAGGAAGCCGACCCGAATGCTCCGCCGCCGCCAGAGCCTCAAACGGCTGAAGCGGCTGTTGAGACGCCTGCACCCGTCCTGTCGCCAGAGGAAGTTGCGCGAAAAAGCAAGGTTCAGAAAGATATCAAAGCGGTACGTCCATATTTGTGTATTACTTATGCAAAATGAGACTCATTGACCGCCCAGCAAATCAAAAGATGGTTCGGTCGACAGCGCCCGAAAGCCATTGGGGTCCACGGCAACCCGTACTTCGCGTTTTTGGCGCATCTGCGTCAGCGGAAGGCCGCCGAGGCTCCCAAACGTACCGCCGACTTCAGATTTTACATGCGTCATCCGGACTTCAAAGACGCCATGAGCAACGAGTTTGAGGAGAGATACAGCGGCGAACCGCAAAAGATGCACATCAGCCTGCGGTGCCAGGTGGCCAGGGAGATGTTGGAGGCGGAGTCTGACGAGGTGAAAAGTGGGATCAAAAGGGAATGCGATGAGGCGCATGCGGCGGAGCTGGAAAACTTCAACGAGGAAGACGAGGAAGAGCCTGACCCTAGCCCAGAAGTACAGCGCGAGTAAGTCGTTCTTGACTTTCGGCATAATGGCGTGCTGATTTGATTTTTCCAGATGTTGTGAAAACTTCCTCTCCATCGTGCAGCCCCTGCTTGCGGGGTTGCATGCGTACACCGGCCTGTTGCTGAACATCATCGGCGGCCGTATCAATGAGGAAACCCAGAAGTTTAAGACATTGAGGTACGTATGCGCGTGTCAACGCGAGTGATATAGTATTGATCTTTTTTGGTGGCCAGTGCAAATTCCGGGCTTGTCGATGGAAAAGACTGGGCGCGTTGGGATCCCGTGGGGTACGCGGCGACGCTGAAGACGTATCTGAGGTTTGTACATGCGGGATTTTTAGGTAAGTGGGGCCTGGCACGACGATATTGTGAATGCTAACATATTATGCAGAAAAAAATAAATTGGTGGATGGCGTCGCACCTGCCGCGCCCTCCGTGCCCGCCGTGCCCTCCGCACCCGCCGCACCCGTCGCCCCTGTCGCACCCGCCCCACCTGCTGCTCCACTTCCGCTCCCGCCCACCGAGGTCTTCCTGGGGATGAACCTGTGGCGGATGGCTGGTGATGGTACCGCCACGCCCGGAAATGGAGGGGCGGACGTGATCATGGGCCCACCGCCGCTGATGGACCATGATGATGAGCTCCCTCGGACCGTGCCCGTGCCCAGATCGAGCGTGGTGTCCAACCCCGCTGCCTTCTCCAGCTCCACCACCGTTGCCAATCCCACTGCCGTTACTTCCAACCCTACCGTGTCGAGTTCTACCGCCGCCATGTCGAATCCTACAACCGCCATGGCTGATTCCGATCCCGATGCAGCAGCGCCAACGTGGGGTGTTGCATTTATGACGGAACCCTTGAGGGCGGAGATCCTGGATATGCCGGAAGAGGCGCGCGCAGCCTTCACGAGCAGGCTCAGGCGGATGACGTCGTTTGAGCTGAGGCGGGAAAACAATAATGCTCACAACCGCAAGACAGCACAGAAAATGGGGCTCGGGGGCGTCACCGCCTTCTTTGGGATGAAACAGAAAAAGAGAGCACGGCGGGGAGCAGGGTTGCAGAAGCCTAAGAAGAGGAGAAAGGCCGGCGATGGGGTGGAGGAAGACTCACCGAGCAGCGACGGGGACGGCGGGGATGGGGACAACGACGACGTCAGCGACGGCGACAGCGGAGAAGAGTTGGAGGCCGACACGCGGCGTACACCACCCAAAACGAGAGGGGGCACACACGCGTTGAAAGCGGCGGTTGTCGTCGCCGGGCCGTCCAAATGGGCAGACTCTGCGAAGGCCGTTCTCCTAGATGAAGAGGGCCTGGGAATGGGGTCGGTGTGGAAGGATGTCGTGGATTTGTGGTGGACGCTAGAGGAGATTTGGGGTTTTGTGTCGTTGGTAAGATCTTCTTTTTGGCAATTTGGGCGGAGTACTGAATCCGGACATCAGACCAAGCCATTGCCGACAAAGCATCGTCCTAAAGCAGTGGGGACGTGGGTCAAAAACGCTCGAAAGGGGGTCCCTGACATTGGGACGAGCGATGCGATGCAGGAGGAGTGGTGGGTGTGGTGGACCGGGATAAACCTGTCTTGGTGGGTGCGCGACGGGGAACTGGTGCAGACGGGTGACGGCAGTTGGGATGTCCTCAAATACCCGGGCCAGAACAGGTTGCTGAACGTCGTCATCACTTTGAAGTGGTGGCATGGTTCCATGGAGACGCCGTCGGAAAATTGGATACATGCGGTCGGCGATTTGAAGTGGGTCCTTGAGAAAATGGTGCACAGGTAAGTATTTACTTCTCCCATTGATATCTCCTCGTGTTCCTCATCATTGATCAGGGAAAGGCCGAATGACGCCCCCGCTGACGACAGCCCGCCCAGCCCGACATGCGAAGTGCCCACCGCAACCGAGAGGCCGGCACCCGATAGTGCGTCAGCCTTGGATTCCCATGCATCCATCGGGAGCGAGGTCGCCGTGCCTGTCACGGATGCAGCGCATCCCGCCCCCGGCCCCGACGGTCCCGCCCCTACCCTGGTTGTCAATCAGGTTGTCGATCCAGCATCCACTGCAAAAGCACCCGTCGCCTTGCAGCCTGCAGGCGTAGCCGCCGTGAGCGCGGCCCCGATCCTGCCCCCGATCCTGCCCCCGCCGCGCCCCCGCCTCCGCCCGCTCACCCGCCGAGCATTGGCGCAGGCATCGGCTGCCGTTGATGGTGGAGATGGACAGCCGCAGTAGGCAGGGCAGAAAGGCTCGGGGCTGCTGGCGGGGTATTTTTTGGAGCCGAATATTGATTTTTTTTGGTTTTGATCAGGAGGGCTGCGTGGCTGCACTGGGGCGCATTCACGGGCGGCGGTCTACAACAGTCTAATAACATGTATCTATTGAGCTGTAGCTGTGTGCTGTATGTATATAGAGCTAATCAAGTATTGGGCGCCGGGGGCACACAGCTTTTGAGCACCCAATTGGGCAAAAGCCCCTGAATGCCCCATTCGGCAGCCAGCGCACCTCCACCAGCGATCATTTGATGCCATTTGATCCCGTCCAAGGCTTGCCGAGAGTTGTGCGGATGCCGCCAGGGAGCCCGCTGATGCCCCATGTGACCTGCGAGGCGAGACGCAAAACTTCACGAAACGATCCTCGACCAGCCACGGAACTTTTCGCAAAGATGTAACTTAATGGACTGTGGGCAGACACCTGTCCACGTACGTGTCTCAGCAATATTATTTAAATGAGTGGCGACTAACAGCTTGCACCTCCAGGATTGTCATTGCGCATTCCGCCACATTGTGTGGCAGTACAGAACGATCCTGATGATGAAGCGTGCAGGTCGGGGGCACGATCCATCAGGGGTGGCTGGAATGGCACAAGGCAAGCTGGCATTGCAATGTCGGAGTTGTCCTCAGCCAGGGAGGAATTTGCCGGACGGTTGGGACACGATCAACTGGGCTGCCATGCCAGAGGATTTGAGGTGCATTCTTCTTTCGGTGGCAAACCGACCCTGTTACTGATCCACACCCAGATTCAAGTATTTTCTGTTCCTCGCCCAGGACTGCAACTTCCGGCTAATCAACCGGAATGTCTCATCGGCAGCAAAGGATCCAATCCTCGGCGACGGCTATGGATATTTTGTCAATAACGCGAAATACGCCAAGTACATCTCAACACACGTCACCGAGGCAGAGATCTCCAGCTGTTCGGGATTCCAGGCCATGTTCCTGGCCAATCGGAAACGCGTAAAGGGTCTGTGTACGACGGGGGTGGGTGGTGTTACATGCGTGCACCACAACATGTGGCGGCCGAATGGGATCGGGGATTTGCAACTGGGGGAAAGGTGCGTGCGAGCTATTGCATCACATTAATCTCTAATCTAACATGCGAGCAGGTACTGCAACATGGATTTCATATTATTTTCCGCCATCCTCAATACAATAATATTTTATTTGATTCTCTCCTACAACATTGCGTGTCAGTATGGGAAGAATTTCTGGTTGCGAATGGGGACGCTCCCTGAGCCAATGCATCTACTCGTTGATCAGGCCCGCATGTGGTTCAAAGTACCTAACTTCCATCTTCCCCCCCATGTCCCCGCCTGCCACTCGCCCTATTCGTTCCATTACATGTGGGGCACGGGAAGAACACACAGCGAAACAGTGGAACAGAACTGGGAGTTCACAAATGGGGCCGTGGCGTCAACGAAGATGATGGGGGTTGGGACGCAGCACACAACGCTGGAAGATCTGTTTGCATTTCATAACTGGTGACAGCTGGTCTCGTGGTGGAAGCTGTTCCCAAAGCGGATCGCAGAGAACGTCAAGGAGGGGCAAGTGCATCGTGATGCATTTGAGGCCTTTGATGCCGCACTGCACGAGACTGCTCCGCAGCTGGTGGAGGGTTGGAAAAAGTGGGTGGATGACTGGGAGTCACATCAGCATACGGACAGCACGGAGTCGCCATTTGAGCTGAAGGAGAAGGGTGAGTGACTGCGTTCCATGTGCATTGGCAAACCTGATATTTGATGCCAAGTGATGACTATGGCCGAAATCAAGAAGAAA
>MU411583.1:402-12146 GCA_023547045.1 Mycena sp. WM
AAGTGGACGAATCCGGAACGTCAAACGCTCTGGCTAATGCCCGCCGGGATTACACTCTACCTCCTTTCCGTGCGCGAGGAGGGCTATTCCCGCTCCCCTCTTCCCGAACGGATTCTGCGAGATCGAGGCTGCTGCAGCCTACTAGAGCCTCGGCCGCCAAGTCATATCTTCGAGGAAATAGTGAAGCAGGCGCCGATTCCGCCGCCCCAGAAAGCATATCTCGTTCCGTCTCCCGCTCGATCTCTCCCGATAAGGTTACGCAGGTGAGAAGTACTACAAGTACTTTTGTCAGCCCCGCCGCTGCTCGCACCCGCACGGCGGCTAGAGGTGGTAAACACCTCACTTTCCTCTCATTACCCGCTGCGACTCGAGCCCCATGTTCCAAGCTGCCGGACGCTGCCCCTTTGGAGCCCGTTACCACTAGAGAAACCGCTCACGCCTCTTCGCCTCATCAACCTCCTCTCAGTCCTTCGGTTGTCGAGCCGAAAACCCCGGGACCGCGCTCCTCTCCCGCATCATCTTCGTCGCGCCACGTCTCGATTATGGCTACCCATACGGAGCAAGTACGCGCACTAGCTCCGGGCATGGAAAGAGGATACGCTCTATCGCCCATGGCCGAGCTCGAACGCGATTATTCCTCGCATGCAGAAAACGAGTCTTCCTTATTCGAACGAGCAACAAGTATATCTAGTAAGAGGACGCTCGAAGCTGCGGACGTTCTGGACCGAGGCATTAGCTTTCACAGCAGACCGGTCGCTCGATTCAGCTTGGAGACGGGTCTTCTGATTAGAACCGAGAAGACGGTCAAGGATATGAATACCTTACTGTCCCGGTCGTCAGCTCTGGTGCCTGGAAGGAATACCTTCTTCGTCGTCGATCCCCAGCACTCCTTCCTGAAGGTACTGAAGAGCGCGGGAGACCTAAATCAGCTAGTAGTCGCCTGGCAAGCTCTTAGCACCAGGATGGAGCTAGCGCAGAGGAGTCTCGTGAAATACCAGAACGAATTCCGAGCGACGACAAGCGAGGAGATGCCTACTTCCCCCGTATCAACTGCCCCGGAGATTTACACCAATTTCCCAAAGGATGGTTCCCCTATCTCGGACGTCAACTACTTATACGAGAACGTACTTCACTTACAGGGCATTTGCCCACGAGGTTATGAACCAGGGAAAACGAGGGTGGAGAGTGTTGCCAGAGTACCGCCACATCTCTCGCTCGCTTTCCCAGAGAGACTCCCAGAGGAACGCCCCGTCACCTTTTACTACACGGAGGACGGAAATAAGGTAGTTGTAGCGTCTTCGGTCAGATCCAGCCACGGAGTAGGACCTAGCTTTGTACCTCCTCCGCAAGAACCTCCCGAGTCCTCTAGGCGAGTCCGCCCGCAAACTCGATCAGAGTCTCCGACGAGAGGTCGGAAGCCGACGCGTCCGGACCAGCCTAGAAGGAATCAAAAGAGTAGAGCGGATGATCCTCACGTCCTTGAAAGCGCCAATCCTCAGCCCTCTGCGGCCATTACAGGCTTGCTGAGTCCCGATACACATTTCAAGAAACCGGAAGACATTCTCTTACCCTCCTCTCCGCGAGACGCTACATTCGCTACGGCAGTGCCAGGTCACGGACTACCTAATCCTCTCAAGGGGATGGCGTCAAGCAGCCGGTTCCTGTACGACGCAGCCTACCGAAATGAATCAGCAAGCCAGGCACAAGTGGGAAAAAGTCAGCGTTCCGAACCCGCTCTTCCTCTTGCCACTGAAGCGACGGAAGAAGCTCGGTTCCACGAGTCGTTCCTAAGCTCGAGGAGGGACCCTCCTCCGCACTTGCCTCCTTTTCCTCCTACTGCGGCGTCATACGGCGGGAGGAGGGAGCCGACAGGAGATCCTGGCCGGCACACCTCGGGCGCTATTGACCAGCCTCCGGCGGGACATCGAGGAGCAGGAGCAGGAGCAGGAGGGGATGGCAACCCTCCAGACGACGGCAATGGGAACGGGGATAGATATCTGAGGGATGAACCTCGTGGCCCTCGCAGGCCGCCCCCACGCCGCCGAGCTGAACGGTCGCCACCCGGACGAGATACGGGCTGGGAACAAGCAAGGGATCTCAGTCCCGATCCGCCAGATTTCGGTGGTGATGGATCGAGCTCCAGCAGTACTTCGTCGTGGGGGGGACGCTCCGACCACAGGTTCCCTTATGTGGCTCCAGGAGCGCCCTATGGCACGATGGTACCAACCATAGACCCGAAACTCAAATTGGAGTCGCTCCCCGAGTGGGACGGGAATCACGACACCGCCATTGATTACTTCTGGGAGGTGTACCAAATCGCTAGTCTCCTGGGTTGGCTGCCTCGCGCGCTGGGCTTCTGGTTACCGACGCGCCTGGTAAAAGATTCTCAAGTACACCTCTGGTTTTCCTCGTTGCCTACGCCTCGCCAAGCAGAAATGAGGAGCCACTATCTAGTTTATCTGCAGGTTATCAAGGATCGATATCTAGGCAAGAAGTGGCGCCTACGGATGAATAACCAGTACGAACAGCAGACGTTCCGTCAGACGGGCCATGAGAAGGAATCCCCTCAATCGTTCCTGGGTCGGAGAGTCCGTTACACCCGTCTTCTTACCGTTACCGACGACGGTGGTCCAAACGAAGTGCAGCAGATCATGCGTACAGCCCCGATCGCGTGGAGCTCCATACTCATTGTAGAGAACATTCGATCTGTGGAAGATTTGTACGAGCGCATTAACGAACACGAGGAAGAGCTGGTCGACGTCGTAGTCAGGCGCCATGCGGATGTCCTCACTGCCGGAAATCTTTCATCCGCTCTCAGACGTATGGGCTTCTCCCAAAATCCGCAAGCTGCTCCCACTTTCCCACGACGGGAAAGACGCGTGAATGTAACCGAAGCGGAAGCTGAACCGAGTGGGCCAGAGGAAGTCGAACGGGAAGTGGACCTTGGAGCTGGGGCGGAGTCTCCCCAAGATTCCTTTGAAGAGGGCGCGACAATGCGGAGTGTCTACCAGACGCTTGCTAGGCGACAAAGACCTCCGCCTAAAGGAGGATACCCTTTCAAAAGGAATGACCATGTCACGACTAAGATGGGCCGGGACCCCCCTTCGCCGTGCAAGGTCTGCGGAAGTCCTAAGCATTGGGATAAGGAATGCCCGGACTGGAACGTCTACTTGGAGAAGCAAAGACGCGGTGTGCTCCTCGTCAATTCAAGTTCGGCCAGCGATGAAGCAGAATTGTTGTATCATAGCGCCTACCTAGTCCTAATGGATGGCCGCATGTCAGCAGATTCTTTTTGAATTCGGCCGCTCCGGACTTCGTTGAGAGCCTACTCTCGCCGGGAAAGGAGCATAAGCCCGCTATATTAGATCAACTCGGCAAAGGAAATATCGCACCGGACACCCGATCAGAGGAAAGAGACGCTGGAGAGACACACACTCGTCAAAGACGAGTGATGCGCGTGCAGATAGAGGAGATCGAGGACAAGTATTGGAACTTGGAAGCTTGTATGCCCAAAGCGAGATATGGCATCATAGAAGACGCGGATCCTGAAGGGGACGTGATTGAGAACGAGTGGACTGAAGAGAACACAGGAGCTGAGTTCAGAAAGGAGGCAGAGTCAGTTAGCAGGTCCCCAATGCCGCCTCCGCCCGCGGAATTGGAACCGATAGTTCTCCACCCGCGACGAAACCCCAAACCAGGCGACTCGGCGCTTGGGATATCGGTGCTGTCAGTCAGAGGTTGGATTGGGTCCCTGGAGGACGCCTTAGTCGACCTGAGATTGGATTCCTGTGCAGACATTACCTTGATATCGGAAGAAGCGCACGCGGCTCTAATCAATCCTCCGCCCATTAAGCAAGGGCACCGGATGAGCCTAGCTCAGCTCACCGATAAAGGTACAACTATTAGAGGCTACACTAAACTACGTATCCTCATGCGAGCGATCACCGGAGAACTTTTGATGCTCGAAGCCGAAGCTTATGTTGTGCGAGGAATGAGCGTGCCGATTCTGCTAGGAGAAGATTTCCAGGTCAACTACGAGCTTGGGGTCCACAGGAACGTCGAAACTGGCTCAAAGATCGTGTGGAAGAACTTACCGTACGAAGTGGAGGCTTCCAGAGTCGAAACGTACGCAGGTCGAGCGGAAGTGCACCATCTAGCTACCGGCCTGACGACGCACGCCCGTTCGGTAATGAGAGCAAAAGAACACCGAAGGGTAAAGGCTAGGCGACGTCGCCGAGCATTGAGGATGGGGCTGGAAGCTAGATTTGTGCGCGCCTCTCAGGATTACCGTATACGAGCGCACGAATGCAAGATGGTAGCGGTTGAAGGGAACTTCGTTGAAGACAAGGAATGGCTAGTGGAGAGAAGCCTGTTGGCAAACGCAGAGGATACTTTCTTTGCAGTCCCAAACACCCTGATTTCTTCAAGGAGGCCCATCGTACCGGTCAGTAACTTAAGCTCCCGGCCACGCATGATTCGCAAGGGGGAAATCTTGGGAACGCTAAGAGACCCACAAGAATACTTCGATTCCCCGGAGTCCGGGGCAGACCTGGAACTAATGCGCGCCCAGACAATGCTGATGTCCAAGATAGTGAACGCTAGGGCCGGAACCGCAGAAGAGAAGCCTAAGGACGGAAGACGGAGCAAATCTGTGCCGGGGTTCAGAGTCAGAACAGACTTCGGGAATGGAGTACCCCCGAGCGAGGAAAATGCGAGGGCAGGGACCCATGTGCGAGACGAGGAAGGCAATGTCCCCGACGCGTCAGGAGTCATACCGGAAGAAGGAAGCATTAAAGTGGATGCAGATACTTCGCTGGAAGCGGAAGACTACGGGCCCAAAACCGCCGCTATGCCTGATAATACGGTGTATCCTTCTGAACGAATGGAAGACCTTCTGGATGTGGGATCTTTACCGGAGGATTTGAAAACGAAGGCTTGGGACATGCTAAAGCGCCGGGTCAAAGCATTTGGGTTCGATGGTCGCCTAGGCAAGATGGACGCCAAGGCTCCTATTCGGGTAAAGGACGGAGTAAACCCCATAGCCGTTCCGATGTATTCCAGCTCGCCTCAAAAGAAACGAGTGATTGAGGAACAACTCGACAAATGGTTTGAGCAGGGCGTCATCGAGCCGTCGATAAGTCCTTGGAGCGCTCCAGTCGTGATAGCGTATAGGAATGGAAAGCCCCGATTTTGCGTCGACTACCGCAAGCTGAACGCCGTAACCATAGGCGACGAGTTCCCCATTCCACGCCAATCAGAGATTTTGCAATCCCTCTCCGGGGCTCAAGTACTCTCGTCATTGGACGCTTTGTCTGGCTTCAACCAGTTGGAGATCGCTCCCGAGGACGTAGAGAAAACGGCCTTCAGAACCCACCGAGGTCTAGCTCAGTTTAAACGCATGCCCTTTGGTTTGAAGAACGGACCGTCGATATTTCAAAGGATAATGCAAGGGGTTCTCGCCCCGTACCTATGGATCTTCTGCCTCGTATACATAGACGACATCGTCGTTTACTCACGGTCATACGAAGAGCACATCGACCATTTGGATAAAGTCTTGGGAGCGATCGAAGCCTCTGGAATAACCCTATCGCCGACAAAGTGTCACCTCTTTTACTTGTCGATACTGCTTCTCGGACACAAAGTTTCAAGGCTGGGACTGTCCACTCACCTCGAAAAGGTCAAAGCAATACTGGAACTAGAGCGTCCTAGAAAGCTAGCCCAGCTGCAAACGTTCCTGGGAATGGTCGTTTACTTCTCGGGGTTCATCCCTTACTACGCGAACATCTGCGCTCCACTCTTCCAGCTGCTCAGGAAAGGAGCGAGGTGGGAGTGGGGAGCGGACCAAGAATACGCGTTCCGTTCTGCCAAGGTAGCGCTGCAGAACGCGCCTCTCCTAGGGCACCCAATTGAGGGATTACCTTACCGGCTATACTCAGACGCCTCGGACGAAGCGGCAGGAGTCGCGTTGCAGCAGATCCAGCCCATCTTGGCAGGGGATTTGAAAGGAACGAGAGCGTACGAGAAACTGCAGAAAGCATTCGAAGCTGGACTGCCTCCTCCGAACCTCACGACGAAGCTATCCTCCAAAACAGATGATTCGAAAAGGGCGACCGAATGGGGGCAGTCTCTGGACGAGACAATGGTCTACATCGAGAGGGTAATAGGCTATTGGTCGCGATCGTTCAAGGGCGCAGAGTTGCGTTACTCGACAACGGAGAGAGAAGCTCTGGCTGCCAAGGAAGGCTTAGTGAAGTTCCAGCCTTTCATTGAAGGGGAACGTGTATTACTAGTGACCGACCACTCTGCTCTGCAATGGGCCCGAACTTACGAGAACTCAAATCGACGTCTAGCAGCTTGGGGAGCCATCTTTTCAGCGTACGCGCCAGGGCTGGAAATAATACACCGACCTGGACGAACTCATTCGAACGTCGACCCGCTCTCGCGCCTCCCGCGATCCGCGCCAGCTCACGTTTCGCCGTTGAGAGAGGAAGGCAAGTCAATCGCGATGGCCGATGACTTAGCCGAGGCGCAAGAAAATTGGCGGGAGCGGGAACCCGCGTTGAGAGCGACCTTCTGCGCGTTCTCTCTGGAGGATGGACTGGAAGGCGAGAGAAGCGCGTTCGTGACTACGAGGAGCGGGACGCTGACAGACCGAATCGTGGAGCCAGAACAAAGGGAAGCGTCCCCAACGCGCGAAACGTTGAGCAACGCTGGGGGGGGTACAGCCGTCAACAAAAGTGCCCCGGCAGCTCCAAAAGCAGTCCCAAAAGCCACGGAAGCACCTCTACTCGCGACAGACACAACAACCCCCTTACCTGAATCAAAGGAGGACGTATCGGACGGAATAGATGCTCTGGAGCCCACCGCTGAGTACTGGGGTGCGCTGAATCCACCACCGAATATTCATCTCGCAATGGAGAAGACCTTTCGCGAAGAGTGGGTCAGCGCCTACCGGCAAGACACGGAATTTGGCAAGATCTGGGCGGATCCGAAGGTGGAGGAAGGCCTGTGGAGCCCGGGTCAGCGCTTCTTCAGGAACAGCGAGGGTCTCCTGTTTTTCAGGGACGCGGACTATCAGCCCCGACTGTGCGTCCCGCTAATCAAGAGGAACCTAGTCAAAGAGGAAGCGCACGAATCTCCGCTGGGATCAGCCGACATCAGTCCGGAACGCCTATGGAACAAGCTGTCATCCAAGTTCTACTGGCGCAGGATGAAGAAAGACGTAGAGGAATTCTGCTACTCTTGCGACGTCTGCCAGAAGATAAAATCAAGGAACTTCACCAGATACGGCTTCCTAATTCCAAATCCAATCCCGCATCGTCCGTACGAGTCCGTCTCCCTCGACTTAATTGTAAATCTACCTTGGTCGGGAGAGTTCAACGCCATCTTCGTAGTGGTGGACAGACTCACCAAGCACGCCTCTTTCATACCAACTACTTCGGGGCTCACTGCGCAAGGATTCGCTGACCTCTTTGTGGAGCACGTCGTCTCCCGCTTCGGCTTACCCGACAATATCATAGCCGATAGGGACCCCCGTTGGACTTCGGACTTCTGGACAGCCGTTTCAGCCGCGATAAAGACCAAGATGTCCTTATCGTCCTCGCACCACCCCCAGCACAACGGTCAAACGGAGAACGTAAACCGCCAGCTAGAGACTCTGCTACGCGCGTACGTATCGAAAGACCGGTCCGACTGGGCGAAATGGCTGAAGTTAATGGAGTTTTCTTATAACTCCAACGTGCACTCGTCCATTGGAACCACTCCATTCCTGCTCCTGTACGGATTTGAGCCGAAGGCACCCTTGGATTACCTCCTCCCCAAAGAATGGTCGAAAGCAGGAACTCCGGGCATGCGTAAAGAAGCAAGCGCTTATCTCGAGGAGCTCCGAGTACACCGGGAGAACGCTAGACTAGCGATCGCTCGCGCTCAAGATGAACAATCCAAATTCTTTAACCGAGGAAGGAGAGAAGTCCCCGAGTTCAAAGTCGGATCGAAAGTCCTAATAAATCTGCACTCGTTGGAGTGGCTAGAATCGAAAGGGGAAGGCGCCAAGCTCGTACAACGATGGATCGGCCCCTTTGAAGTTCTGCAGAAGTTGAATCCCAAGACCTATCGATTGCGTCTCGACGACAGATACCCCGGATTCCCTGTATTTAACTACGATCACTTGAAGCCGTATAGGGAACCGACGGAAGACGAAGGGGGCGCTCGACTCCGGCTACCAGACACTCGCGACATGAAGCCCGTATCCGAGGAGTACGAAGTGGAAAAGATAGTCGGCAAGCGTTACGATAAATCCCGCCGGCAGAATATGTGGCTAGTACGTTGGAGAAACTACGGCCCACAGCATGACTCCTGGCAAACGAAGAAGGATTTACGCAACGCTCCCGAGATGTTGCGCGCTTTCGAGCGCGTGCAAAAAGCCAGGAGATGACCGGCTAACAGTTAGTCAGGTCCGATTTCCGTTTATGTAATTGTATCGGCAATCCGACGGAAGCAAAACGCTTCCGCGCATCTATTCTTTCTCTGATCCTTATCCTGCTCCATCGGAATACCCTAGAAGGGTCGTCGCACGCGCCAGCACACGATCGACCCACCGATAAGCGGAGCTTCCTTTCCGTTTCTCTCTCTCTCTTTCTCTCCCTCTCGATCTCTTTCTCCTCATCGATCTCTCTCTCTCTAGCTTCCAGTTCGATAGCCTGCAGCTTAGCCTACGCGAATATTCGGTTGTGCGAAGCTGCTAGGTTGAGTACTTGTATTAGACGGATATCCGCTTTTACAAGGCTTAATATACTCGTCTTACCTCCAAAATGGATCCTATTTACCTGCAAGACAGCCTTGGAAACCTACTCTCCCCCATCTGGTCTAAGAGAGGCTCCGTCCATCTCTGCTCAGTCCTCGCGCCGCCGAGTAACGTGGCTTCTAAGATCATCCAATACAGCGGCTCGGTTCCTCACTTGCTCGACGCCTCCACACCGAATGCTACGTTACAAGATTTGGATTTCACCGTCGATGCTGTATGGTATCTCGACAAACAGCACTGGCTAGGCTGGATTCCTACGGGGGAACCTCACAACTCTCCGTACGAGACCGAGGCAGCTCTCGACCTTTTGGAAATCTGCTTCCGGCGGGACCCAGTCCCTACAACGGACGAATTCTACGATGCGTACGACTCGGACCACCAAATCAGCCCGGTTGAGAGGCCGGCTGGGTGCCACCTGGATGCCGCATGGGTGCAGGAAGCGTCCTACCTGGGCGAACGCCTGGACGCGATTAGCCGTACCTTGGCCGAGACTAGTGAGTTTTACAGTCGAGGTCCCAGGACGAACCGTGTCGGCGACGTACCGGGCCCCATAGATGCAGGAGCGCTTGAGGTGATATTCACGAACGACAAGGAAGCGCAAGAAGCTGCGAATAAAGCGAGACGGGGGCTCTTGAGCCTCCTCGGCTTCTTATCCTGGATGCTATCTCTCGTACAACTTAAGGACACCCAGCTGTCTGTGGGAGACCAGCAGTACCTCCAACAGCTCCGCCTCGCGGATCGTCCAAAGACGGGGGCAGTATTTAACCTCACCAGAGACCAGCACGAGATCAACTTCCCGCACTGGGCTAACAATGGCGTACCTTTCCATTACGTATGGACCGAGGAAGAGGCGAAAAATAAACGTTTCCTTCGCTTCAGTCCAGAGTACTACGAGGAAGTAGCTCGTCTCAGGGAAGTAGCCAAAAGCGACGACATATCAGTGCAAGACCTTCCGAGCTACTCCGTCTGGAAGGACGACCTTGAAGGCTCGGATTGGATAGGGCAGAATCTTCGCGCCGGGAAGATGGGCATCGTGGAGGATCGCTTCTCGCCTTCCATGAAATACGGGATCGTGGATAGACATCTGTACGGTGCTCGACCCCTCGTCAATTGGGGTACCATCCGAGTGTATGCGGAACGTTTCAAGGCGCTCATTCGGGACGGAGAGAGGGAGACAGTCTGTACCTTCTTTCGCAACAACCCCATCCATAGGGACGAGCCCGCGTACGGACGTCAACCGCTGAAACATAGATTCGCTCTTTCCGATTTCGCGTTCGAGGAAATCGGGGAGTCTGTGCCTGATCAAGCTCGACATTACGAGTCCAATACCGTGGTGCGCGAGCAGGTCAAGAATCTTTATGCTCCGCGCTGGGACCGTCCCTTCAATTCGTTCAACGGGGGGCCAGCTCTGAGCCTACCTGGAGGGTCGCGCCCCGCTCCTCGCGGTAGGAGCGGAAGTCGTCCGACGCGCAAAGGAACCTCCCGCGAGCGAGAGAGTTCTCCGGGAAATAATAACTCCCGAGCTCCCACTCGTTCGTCTCGTCCTTCGTCCAGAGCTAGCCGGGATAACCGAGCGGATCTCGACATCCAAGGTAAATGGGCCCGCTCGCTCGCAGGACTAAGGCGACGCTCCTCGCGTTCTCTCAGCCCGCCTAGGCGTGAGGAGAAGGGGAAGGGCCGGCAGGCAAGGTCCTTGAGCTCGGTCCGTTCTCTGGAATCCGGCAGGGATAGTATCGGGTTCCAAGAGGAGTACAAGAGCGCCGTCGGTAGCGACAACGGCTATGGTAGCGATGCGGATGAAGAGATGGAGGCAGAGCTGTTTGGAACGAAGCAAGACGATACTCCCTTCGACGCCCCTCTCGATTCGGTCGCTTCCTGGTCGCCCAAGTTCCATTCCGTAAAGGAGGCTCTCGATGCGCTCGAAGCCTGGGCTCCTACCGTCATGGAATACGACCCAAAGAAGCCGGCCTACGATCCTCTGTCTTGGAATACGGACTGGTTAGAGAAGGCGTACCTCGTCATCGACGACCCGCGTACCACGGCGCGCCTCAAGACTCTGTGCGCCCTCTTCCCTTTGGAGCTCGACAATATCCAGACAGTCTTGGAATATGCAATGCGATTCGGTATGCCCTTCGAACTCTACACGAAAATGCAAGACGCTGGAGACTTCCGTAACCACCAGCTCTCCGCTCTGGCTATAAACACCCTTCCAGCAGTGTACAACATGGGGTATACGGAGCAAGTCATGACCTGGGCGGGGACCAGCGACGCGGCACAGTTCGGCATCTACCTAGGCACCATCTTTCAGCTTCTTCAGAAGCCGAATGCGACAGCTTTCATAGCCATGGGAGGGGTCTGCAAATTCGTAGCGGAATTGTTTGCCCCGGATCTGGTGTACCGATTCGTACGAGGGCCCAGTGAGCAAGTGTCCGAATTCGGGAAAGGCAAAACTCCTCGTCTGACCATCAACGGACAATCTACCCTCTGCATTTGCGACCAAGTTACCGAAGTGGAGGTCGCTATCTTGCTCGGCCACGTGAAAAGCAAGAACTCCGACCAGGAACGTTCTTTGTGGCCCTTGCAAGCTATCCTGGAACAACATAGTTTGCATATCCGGGGCTACCTGTCGAACGGCGCTTATTCTCTCCTCGAATATCTTAGCAACCGGATCATGGTGGAAAAGATTTACGACTGGAAGACCAAGACGGAGTGGAAAGCCTTCTTGCGAAGTGGAGCCAAAGGACTGCACGCTCCTACTGTCGTTCCGACGAAGGAGGACTTCGAAGAGGGATGGCGCATACTGGACCATTCCTTCCCGGTAGACTGGCACCAGGCACCTGTCTCCAAAATTATTCTACCCGAGAAGTTTGATCCTCATTCACGCCGGAACTAGGGGGGCTCTGTAAGGAGTCATTGCAGGTTCCCGCTTCAATTTTCTTAC
>JAHHPV010011589.1:0-12121 GCA_023547045.1 Mycena sp. WM
TACAAGTATTTGCAGGCAGGTCTCATTCGCCGCGTCCTACAAAGGTGGACGAATCCGGAAAGCTGATACCCCTGGCTGGTGCTGCTTCGCATTTACCAATCCATTACCCTGCTAGCTTTGCTTTCTCGTTTCTACAACGCCGATAACCAGCACGACGTCTAAACGAGTTCATTTCGACCGCAGTCTTGGGCCGATTACGAGCATTCAGTCCTTATCAGAAGGCGGGTCAACTGACCAACCTCGCTCCATCGGTGCCCAAAAAAAGACTCCTCAAGCGAACTCCGAAACGAAGAGAGACCCCACGTCGTGGAGAATTATCCGAGGTATCGCACGCTCTCCTTATCATAGGACCATTACTCCACTCCCGCGAAGACTGAATTTTCGGTTTGGCTCGGCCCCCATTGGCTCCGGCGTGACCACGTTACCCACACAACCGCTTGTTCCCGCCATGACGGACCGAGGACGGGAGGAACAGAGCTTTCGCGAGAGAGATATCGGGCGGATGGAGAAATTAGTGCAGGAATACGAGAGGCAGGGAGAATCATTGGAATCACCGTCAGCGTCGACAGCTCAGGCTGTTCAGCTGTACTCACAAAAAACTACGTTGGAAGAAGGAGACGTGGTGGACCGTGGACCGAACAGAATCAAAAGAGAACCCCGTTTTGCCTTAGAGGTACAGTTCTTGGAGAGATTGTCTAGGACAGTCGCGGAATTGCAAGAATTTCTATTCTGAGCCTCGTTGCTAGTAGCTGGGAGGAAGCGTTACTTCCATGTCGACCCGGAATCGATCTTATTGCCTATCCTTCAAGGGTCGAGCGACGTTGCGCAAATTCTTATGGCTTGGGAAATGCTACGAAGTCGTCTGGACTTAGGCCATCAGTTCTTCCTCAAGTATCAGAAAGAGAATCGATTGCCTGAAACAGTGACGAGCTTCTCTCCTGCGTCGACGTCGTCGGAGTTGCAAGAAGAGCTTCGTAATCTGCCTACAGCGGACATCCAGATGAGGCATGTGCTTGCTTATTACCCTCATCATTACACGGGGTTTGAGCAAGAAGCTAGGGGAGATGAGGAGCGACAGATGATTTTGACGGAGAGTTGGGAAGACATAATCGACAACTTGCGAGGCAGCGAAACCCCGAACGTCAGCCCGGATGATGGAGACGGAATCAGTTCGTCATTCGAGGATCAAAAAACCTGGGTAGCGGATTCCTCGCAGAAGGAAGCGAGTCCTGCTTCAGTGCGGGAAGGAAAAAGAAGGGCGATAAGCCACCGGAGGTCCCCCTCAGCTTCGGCTCTATCCCCTATCCTCGCTTCCCCTCCTACGGAGTCGTATCGAATCGAGAAAGATCCCGTTGAGAGAGTGCAGACTCCAAAGATGATCATTGCCGCGCCACAGCCCCGACACTCCCCGTTGCGCCCTCCTCCTACGTTGAACGAGCAGCCGCAAATTGAGGAGGAGGAGTCCTCCGAGTACCCCTTGATGTCGTCGGGAACGCCTTACCGAAGAGCAACGGACTTCATGACGCAGTGGACTGGTCCGGAAGCTCGTTCTGTTAGTCAAGCCCCGTTAGCGAAACAGGAACCCAACATGTTCAGGAATTTGGCGTCGGGACCTATAGGAGGAGTTGGAAGCCAATACAGACAGATGTTCGGAACAGACGCCTATGTCAACCTCCGAGCAAGAGGAGCCCGAATGGGCAAGGGTCAAGCTCAGTCGAAGGTGGGTGCTATCCCAATCCACCCTCGACCTTCGAACCCTTTGGACATACATTCGTTCACGCAAACTAGTTCGGTGACGACTAGCCGGCTAGCTCACGCGGCCACCTCGACCCCGAAAGGGAAGGACAACGAAGGAGACGCGGCTGCGACTCCTACGTTTACAGGAAGTAACCGCGACTCTTCTTCTGTGAGGTTCGAAGCAACTGAGGGAAAGAAGAACCCAATCCCTAACAGGTATGATAATCCGAGTGAGGGACCGACTCGTACTCCTCCCACAGCTTCAGGAAGCGGAATTCAGAGACAGACGAGCGGAAGTTCTTCCCGTCGTTCAGCTGGCGAACCTCCTGAACCATCGGGTTCTCCAGGATCGCCTAATTCCTCCGGAAGCCACGGAGGAGTAGGCCGAGGAAATGGAGACGGCGGTGGAGGAGACGGAGACGGCGGTGGAGGACCACCCGGATCAGGAGGAGGGGGAGGAGGATGGCCTCCGCGAAGAGGACCGATGGGGCCAAGAGGTCCGCAAGGCATTCCCGGCCCGCCTGGCGCGCCAGGAGATCCAGGACCTCCCGGACCACCTGGAGGCAACGGGGGCGCAGCTGTTGACCCTAACCGACCTCCTGCTCCGTACGGCTCAATAGTCCCTACTATTGAGCCTAAACTCAAACTGCAAGACTTGCCTACCTGGGATGGGGATCATGAGACGGCCATCAAATATTTCTGGGAAATTCAGCAGCGCGCCCACCTAGGAGGTGACATTCCCCAAGCGCTGGGGTACTGGTTGGGAATGAGACTAGAAGAAGGATCAGCGGTGCAAGTGTGGTACGCCAGTTTGCCGGGCGAGCAACAAGCCTTGATGAGAACGCACTGGATCTTGTATTTGCAAGGCATAAAAGATATGTACCTAGGCAGAACGTGGCAACGGAAAATGAATCGTCAGTACGAATTACAACGATTCAGGCAGAAGGGGCACGAAACGGAGACGCCTCAAGCCTTCATCGCCCGAAGGACTATGTGGACTCGCATGCTGGTAGTGGCGGATGACGGGGGCGTAAACGAAGTTTATCACATCATGGAAAAGGCTCCTATATCCTGGGGTCCTATTCTAATTCTGGAAAACGTCGTTAGCACCATGGCGCTGTACAGCAAAGTCGTAGAACACGAACTAGCTCTGGTAAACGCTTGGAGGAGCGAAAGTTCGAGAGGAGTAGTCTCAACCGACCAATTGGTAGCCACTTTAAAATCGCTTGGTTACTCTCCGGACAAAGCTCGATATTCGGTGAAGCAAGCCCACCTGAGCACAGCAGAAGAGTTGAAGGACGAGAACGAAACTTTTCGAGTGGAAGACTCTGAGCCAGGAATGGAAATTGAATTCGGAGATTCCAACGACGAACAGATTCTAAGACAGGCCTACGCCACCCTCAAAGATCGTAAACGCCCTCCTCCAGCAGGAGGATATCCGTTTCCCAAAGATGACTCAGTAGTGACGAAGTTAGGAAAACTACCCCCGGGGCCGTGTAGACTGTGCGGGAGTGAGAAGCACTGGAACAGGGAGTGCTCTCATTACGTAGTTTATAGCGAAGGAGTCAAGCGAAATGCGAAATTGGCGTCTGTGGCGGAACCCTCGGCGGAAGAGACGATGTATCAGAGTGCCTTTTCGGTCTTACTCAACCAAACGTTGGCGAAGACGGGGTTGAACTTGGAGAAGTTGGGGGGCGCGCCGTTTTTTGAGAAGGCAGTTTCGAGAGTTAACGCTTCGGAACGTAAGACCAACGGCGCCAACGACGCAAAGGAGAAGGAGAAGAGAACTGAAACAGAGGGGACGTTAGGGAATACCACGAATATGCAAAACGAATATGTGATTGATGACAATGTAGAACAAGACTTATCAATGTATATTGCTTGTGAATAGTGAGGATTTCAACTGCTTACTAAGCAACGAATATTCGTTTTGCATATTCGTGGTATTCCCTAGGGGACGTCGATGAGAAGATCAAGTTTCGCAGGAATGGAAGAAATCGAGGATGAAGATGAGAGGAAGTGGAAGGCCAAACCGAAGAGCAAGTTCAATTTGCTTGAGGAAATAGAGGACGACGGAGCGAGCGAAATGGAGGACGAAAGAGACGAAGCAGAGGAATTCTGGCTTAATGATGGGAAGATTTTTGTGGGTGATCCAGAAGAGAAAACGAGAGAAGTCTTTAACAAGGAAGTTCATTCGACGACCAGAAAGGGCGGAAACGAAGCATCGGATATAGATACGGAGGAAGCTTCATTGCCCGCTACGGCCTTACTTCCAGGTGAGGAGACTATTCGGCTGTACAAGAAACGAAAAGCAAAGGCGGGAAGGTCTGCGATGGGCACTTCCGTTTTATCGATGAAAGGAAGGGTAGGAGACCGTAACGGGGGGTTGATAGACATCAGGCTGGACACGTGCGCGGACATAACATTGATTTCGGAAGAATTTTACAAGGAAATAAAGAACGCGCCACCCATTCGACAAGGAATTCCAATCAAATTGCTGCAATTGACCCAAGAAGAATCGGGGATTGAGGGATTTACTACGATACCCCTCTACGTTGCCTCGGAGGAGGGGCCGGAACTGGAGATGGAGGCGGAAGCCTACGTAGTCCCGGGGATGAGTGTACCGATATTGTTGGGAGAGGATTTTCAGCTGACGTACGAGTTAGCTTTGACTCGTAACGTCGAGTCGGGAACGAAGATTCACTTCCAGGACTGGGACTATACCGTGAAAGCCCAGAACGTGAGACGAACCCCAGACTTTAGCCGAATTCTGTTGAGCAACAAGTCGACAACCAAGTTAGGGAGAGCGCAAGCACATCGGAACAAGCTAGTCAAAAGACGACGCCAGGCTGCGAAGTTTGGGGAGGAGAAGAACATAATACGGGCCGCCTTCGATTATAAACTTCGACCCCATGAAAGCCGTTCCATCCTCGTGGAAGGATACTTTCAAGATGACCGGGAATGGCTGGTGGAAAAAAACTTGTTAGCGAACGCGAACGACTCTCACTTTATTGTTCCCAACACTCTCATATCGTCCACGAATCCCTATATTCCCATTGCCAATCCAACTAATCAGCCGCGAATGATCAGGAAGGGCGAAGCCGTAGGGCATCTCACGGATCCAAAAGAATTCTTCGATACGCCGTCGAATGCGGAGATTCGCGAAAAATATGAGCAAGCGGCAACGGCGATGTCCACGATAATCAAGTTCAACTGGGAGAGAGAGAAATTAGCAGAAAGACATGCAAAACATGCTGGAACTTACCACCCGGATTGCGATTATTGCTCACCGGCGGAACCCTCTAAGGTTCCTCTAGGAGAAGAAAACGATCCCCAGGAGGAGGAAGCAGAGGATTACGGACCAAAGACCGCCGCCATGCCGGAGACAACTTCACCCGACTCCTCCAAACTTAGAGAATCCATCGACGTCGGGGCCATTCCCGACCACTTGAAGGAAAAAGCATGGGAAATGCTGGAGCGCCGAGTCAAGGCGTTTGGATTTGACGGACGGTTGGGTCACCATCCCGCTAAAGTGCATATCAGAACTGAGGACGGGCAGGTGCCTATCGCTGTTCCCATGTACGGGAGCTCTCCCGCTAAACGGCTGGTAATCGATGAGCAGCTAGACAAATGGTTTGAACAGGGCGTAATCGAACCGTCTATAAGTCCGTGGAGCGCGCCAGTAGTGATAGCCTACAGAAACGGAAAGCCTCGCTTTTGCGTGGACTATCGTAAACTGAACGCCGTCACTATCCCAGACGAATTCCCCATTCCGAGGCAGAGCGAAATTTTGTCTGCGCTCTCGGGAGCTCAAGTTCTATCATCCTTGGATGCGCTAGCAGGGTTTACACAGTTGGAGTTCGAGGATGAGGATGTGGAGAAGACCGCCTTTAGGACCCATCGGGGGGCTACATCAATTCAGGAGGATGCCGTTTGGACTACACAACGGACCATCGATCTTTCAGCGAGTCATGCAAGGAATTCTGGCGCCATACCTTTGGATCTTCTGCCTGGTCTATATTGACGACATAGTAGTCTACTCCAACTCATTCGAAGAACATATCGACCATCTGGAAATGGTGCTGAAGGCGATCGAGGAAGCTGGAATTACGCTGTCCCCTAGCAAATGTCATTTGTTCTATGATTCCATCTTGCTGTTGGGCCATAAGGTGTCGCGATTAGGACTGTCAACTCACGAAGAAAAAGTCCGGGCGATTCTGGAACTCGAGCGCCCATCGCGGATGTCCGAATTACAGGGTTTCTTGGGGATGGTGGTGTACTTTTCGGCGTTCATCCCTTACTACGCCGACATCTGCGGCCCGCTGTTTCAGTTAACAAGGAAGGACAGTAAATGGCATTGGGGCCGAGAACAAGAACACGCTTTCCGCGAAGCCAAGAACGCGCTTCGTTCCACCCCTCTATTGGGACACCCTATTGAGGGCCTTCCGTACCGCTTGTACACGGACGCCTCGGATGAAGCAGCAGGGTGCGCTTTACAGCAGATCCAACCAATAACCGTTCGGGATCTGCAAGGCACCCGAGCTTACCAGCGTCTTCGTAAAGCCTTTGACGCTGGACTACCGCCTCCAAAGCTCACCACATCTATCAGCACGAAGAATGACGACTGTCCGCCAGTAGGGAGTTGGGGAGAAACCTTCGATTCCACAGTAGTACACATCGAAAGGGTGATTGCGTATTACTCAAGATGCTTCAAAGGGGCGGAGCAAAGATATTCTACGACCGAGCGCGAAGCTCTCGCTGCGAAAGAAGGATTAGTGAGATTTCAGCCATACGTGGAGGGTGAAAGGATACTGTTAGTTACCGACCATTCCGCGCTCCAATGGGCCCGAACGTATGAAAATTCCAATCGCCGACTAGCGGCCTGGGGGGCAATATTTTCAGCCTACGCTCCAGGATTGGAAATTATACATCGAGCAGGACGAGTGCATTCCAACGTGGATCCGCTGTCGTGGCTACCACGCGCCCCTCCAGAGCATGTTTCCCCTATCCGGGATTCCTCTAAAACCCTCATCCCTGATTCGTCTCTGGCCGAGGCCCAGGAGAAGCTGCTAGAAGCTGAGCCTGCTAGGAGAGCGACTTTCGTGGCGTGGGGTCTTCAAGACTGTCTGGAGGGAGAGCGCTCGGTATGGACCACTACCAGAGTTCGGGCCCAGGCGAAGCGAGACGCGGAGGAGGAGAGGGAAGAAGCCGCACAGCCTCCAATCGAATATCGGGCCGAGCAAGACGCCATCAAAGATCCCGTCGATCGTAAGGTTCTTGATGAAAACGTTCCTGTCCCTGACTCAGATTCGGACGACGAACTCGAAGAGTTTGGCCAAGCTCAAGACTATTGGGGCGCGCACAACCCTCCTCCGAACGTGCACATTGAGATGGATCCCGCTTTCCGCTTGAAATTTGTGACATCCTACCTGGAGGATTTGACTTTCGGAGCCATCTGGTCGGATCCTAAATCAAGTCTGGAAACCTGGGAGCCGGGGCACAGTTACTTCAAGAATCAGGAAGGCTTACTCTTCTTTCGCGACGCGGATTATCAACCCCGGCTATGCGTGCCCTCAGCCTATCGCAAATTTTTAATGGAAGAAATTCACGAGAGCCCGTTCGAAACGGCGCACGCAGGGCCGGAGAAGATCTGGAATAAGCTATCTCCCCTGTATTACTGGCCTAGAATGAAGGTGGATCTGGAAATATTTTGCAGAAGCTGCGACGTCTGTCAAAAGATTAAAAGCGCCAACTTCAAGCGATATGGCTATCTCGTACCTAATCCTATCCCCAGTCGGCCCTTTGAATCGATTTCAATGGACTTCATAGTGGATTTGCCTTGGTCGGAAGACTTCAATGCTATCTTAGTATTCGTCTGTCGATTGACGAAGCATGCGATCTTCATTCCGACGACTACTGGAATCGACGCAGAAGGATTCGCGTATCTGTTCGTCAAGTATGTAGCGAGTCGATTCGGACTGCCCACAAGCCTGGTAGCAGACCGTGATCCACGGTGGGTTTCGGATTTCTGGAGAGCAGTCTCCAAATTCCTGAAGACTCGGATGGCTCTATCTTCTTCCCATCATCCTCAACACGATGGACAAACGGAGATCGTCAATCGCCAGCTGGAAACGATGATTCGCGCTTACTGTGCTGGGGACAAATCCGCTTGGGCCCTCTGGATACATTTACTAGAATTTGCATACAATTCTAATCCGCACTCCTCTACGGGAGTAAGCCCCTATCTTCTTTTGTACGGATTCCAGCCAGCCGCCCCTTCAGACTTTTTACACGGGAATGCGGGGAGATCAGGAACACCGTATTCCACGGATCTAGACGGAGCGGCAGAATTTCTGCAGACTATGCAGATGCACCGGGAAAGTGCGCGCCAAGCAATCGCGAAAGCCCAACACCACCAGGCTAAAAGCTACAACAAAGGGAGACGTCCCGTTCCGGAATTGAAGAAGGGATCTCGTATTCTGATTAATCCCCACTCTCTGGAATGGATGGAATCTAAAGGGCCCGGAGCCAAACTGGGTCAGAAGTGGATAGGGCCCTTCGAAGTAATGCAACGCATTAATCCCGGAGTCTACCGTTTGCGCATGAGTAATCGATACCCGGGCCTTCCTATCTTCAATGTACAGCACTTTAAGAAGTACGAAGAATCTCCAGCGGAACTGGGGGACCGGACTAAATTGCCCAAGACCCGACTCAAGAGGCCAGAGAAAGAAGAGTTCGTAGTGGAGAAAATACTCGCCCACAAATTCGACAAGAAGAGTCAGAAGGTGAAATACCTGGTCAGGTGGTTGGACTACGGCCCGCAATTCGATACATGGGAACCTAAAGCCAACTTGAAGAACGCACCACTGATTTTCTCCGAGTACCGGAGGAAACATAACTTGTGACCGCCGCTTCTTCGGGAGTAGTAAAGGCCGGGCGAATCGGGGGCGAAAGAAAAGAAATAGAAGAAATAAAATAACCCCACGACCGTGAGGAAACGGTAAAAGCGTGGCGAACGGTAGAGCTTGGATTTTGAACTTTGTTACGGCTTTGTCTATTTTTGTGGGAATCGAATAGGTATATTGTCGGTAGATGCTTCCGGTCTTCTTACTTATCTCTCTCTCTGTCTCTCTCTCTCTCGCTTTAATTTCCCTCTCTACCTAACTTTCGATATTTCTCTCTCGGTCTCTCTTTCTCTATATATCGCTGGGGTGTGCGGACAAAACTTATCAATACATTCACGAGCAGGGATCGTACGTCCGGAGGGGAGAATTGAGCGAATATTGACCCCTTATCCAGACCCTCTCCTCCGACGGCTCTCAGCATCCGTCTATCGATCCCTAGGCGCGAACGGGACTAGAAGCATAAGGATATTCCTGTGTGACGAATCCCTAGCGCGACTTCGATCCCACAGATATTCTGGGGTGATCGGAGCCGGATGAACACTATATATCGCGATGCGTCGGGGAAAGTGGTGCGAGTGTTCAGTAAACGAATCTACGAGGGAGAGCACGCCGCGGAGTGGACGGGTTTGAATAAGCATTGCTCCGCCATTCCAGAGGGCGCTATGTTATACATCGATGATCTGCACGATTCGTATCTTCACTCCGACGCCGAACGTGACGAATTTGGGCGCTATAAGGCGATGGAATGGATGGATCAGCCGGGGTGGTACCGTGCAGAAGTACATTACCGTGGATGGATCCCATTACTGGAAAGCGGGGACCAGGAGCATCAGCCGTCGCGCTGGGCTAGAGAGACATATGCCAAGCTGGACGTCGATAAAGTTGAGTACTCCGGTTACCCTAGCGAGGCGGAGAGCCTCGGCCCTCTGTTCCAGTTATCGGAAGAAGGGCGGGATCTCGTCAAATCGGATCTGCTGCGATGGAGAACTATGATGGATGAGCTGCGTCAGAGTCCTCTGTATCACGAAGCTACTTACGCTCCAGCCCTGTTCGACATAACCCTCGTCGACCTCCCGTGCACCAGCGAAGAGTTCGTACACCATATGGTGTCTTCCGCTCGGCGATCTATGTTGGAAATGATGGGATTCATCAACTGGTGGACTCGCTCGGTCCCTGGATGGTCGGTGGGCTTGGATCATACGATTGTGCAAGAAATTTGGGACCAGAATCTAAAAGCATTGGACATGGTCGGATACTTGATAGCGCCGTCCCGAGACTGGAAACATCTTAACTTTCCCCTCCTGATGAAACATTTCGTCCCGTTATTCTATTATTTCGGTGAGCTGGAACATCGGGATAAACGATTCGCACGTCTCGATCCAGCTGTCATCAACGCCTTTCTATCCGATCCAGGTAAAGAGCTGGTTGATTTGTGGGAGGACGATGTCTATTCCGAAAAATGGGGGATGGAAGAAGCCTCCCGTTACGACCGCTTCCTGCAACTTAAAATTGACCCTTTCGCTCGCGGACTGGCCCACGCGCCGTCTCAAAACGAGGCATGGGAGAACATTAAGCGATGGGTCATCGATGTCCAGTGGTGGAAGCGCCGCCTGTTGGATAGCAGCGAGGATTGGACGGATCTAGACAAAAGGTATCATCACGTAGTCACTCAAAGTGCGCACGATCGAACAACTCACATCATTTTCCAACGCTATCACACCCGACCCCGAGCCGAGGTCATGAACGCCTACGGAGAGCTGGGACTGGAAGAAAGGACGGAGCCCGACTTGGTCGCTCTGAGGGAACGATTCAAGGGAGGATATGCCCCCAAGGTCGGCCAATTATTCGATACCGAAACTGGGGTACTGCGAACGCGGGGGATAGACGAAAAATCCACGCAAGAGGAATTGGCCTCTTACAAAGAAAGAGCCTTCCTCGTCCCTCCCAGCGTTCTGGGAAATCGTCTATTGACGTCGAGCGAAGGGATCTTCAGCGCGGACAAGTACGAAGCCACGCGACTGGGGCGCGAAGTTGGTCCTCGACTTACTTCTCCCGATTCAGACCACAGCTCGGAAAGGAGGACCAAGGATTCATCAATCGCCATGGCCCACGACGTGGGATGGCCGAACTCTATCGTTAGAGAGGAGTGGAGCGACACGGTAGGGAATTACATACCCAACCGGAACGCTCGGCGCCCAGGCCAAGGACCGAGGATTCCGCCAAGAGCAAGATCGCCACGGGAAGGCTCGAGCGTCGGAAGTACCAGCAGATCGGGAAGCACGAGGAGATCCGCGTCGCCACCACCGAGAGGGCGACACGTATACCCTATCCGATGCCCTACCCCGCCGTCCTACGCGCCGCGAGCCGCATTAGAATACATGCCGGGCTTGGCAGCTCGGCGCGCGGGGTGGCTGAACGACTTCGTGAACTGGGGAAGATCGGCCACTTACGAATCTAGTCTGTGGAGAGTCCCTCCTGAATTCCAGTGGAACCCGAAAGTCTTGGAGTTGGGTTACCTCATAGTGGACGAAGTTGCGGAGTTCAGGATGAGGTTCATGGCAATAGCGAACCCGGGAATTCGGTTCCCCAGGCATCTGCTGGAAAGCGCGATGGAGCACGGTATAAGCTTTACGATCGCCTTCACGAACTCTGACGCTGACCGATTCCGTCCACGCGAGGAGGATCCCGCCAGTCGTTCGGTAACGAAGGCCTTAGTCGACTTGAATATTCGAGGACCGCGCCTGAATCCCAGCCCTAGCATGGCGGACGTGGTCCAACAATACCGCAGCAACGTCGGAGTCGTAGGTTTGAGACCACAGTCAGGATGCATTATAGCTAGGGGCGGCGGGGCCAGCTGGATCTTGAGGGCTTATCTGGGAGTCGGACATGTCGCGAGCTACATGGAGGGTCCGTCGTCGCAAGTATCCATCCACCGATGCGGGGCGAGGGACTCCGGCGACGCTGACAGCCTGGGACTGCTGTGGGAGGCCATATCAGAGGGTGATTACCTCGCGCTCTTCGGCTACATCGCAGGTCGAACGCAGGAGGAAGACACCTACCTATACCCGACGGATCAGATCTTCGAGGAATATTCCGACCATTACTACGGGGAGTGGAACGCGTTCTGCGACATCACGTTCGCGCGACTGAAGAAGGAATTGGAAAGCGTGCGAGCTAAGCGACGGACTAAAGGCGAGTGGAAGCAGTACTTCCAGTCCTCAAACCGCGGAAGATTCGCTCCGCAGCGTAAAGTAACGAGGTCCTTCATTGAGGAAGGAAGAGACCGCTTGGAGCACGCATTCGGGGGATCATGGAACAAGAGGAAGATTTGTGAGATATGGCTACCTGAATCATTCCGTTCGGACTTCTAAATACACGAACGATGGTCTTCTAAATACACGAACGATGGACTTCTAAATACACGAACAATGGACATGGTGCTACGGACTGGGGGGCTCTGTAACGGCTCCATTACTTAC
>JAHHPV010011681.1:0-11723 GCA_023547045.1 Mycena sp. WM
AGAGTCAATGGTGGACAAATCCAGCGGGTGGATTGGGTAGCTCCGAGCAGCCTTCGAGTATGAGTTCAGAACAGGAGGGACGTCGAGGATTACAGACTCAATGATGACCGTGACGATGGTAGTGGTATTGCAGGGAACGATGAACACGATTTTCTCTCCCTACACCAATACGCACGCACCGGGACTTTGTGAGCAGACGGCATACAGGAGATCGGGCGGTAAAATGGCGAAGGCCCATGGATGCGAACCCAGTTGTTCCTTTGACGATACCTCCGCTATAAGCACCTATTAATTCCACATATGCCCTCGTGTTAGCCTCGGTATACTAGTGGGTTAACGCCGCTTGATGGCGTTGATTCCTAAAATGGGCCCATCCCTCAATAAACCCCCGATAAATGCGCATTTAATAGCAGCAATAAAACCGCAACAGCAAGGCAGCGACAATCACGCCGCCGTCGTTGCCATCAGTGCCGTCGGCTAGGACAGCGCCCGGGCGCGCTCGACGGCGCGCCATCACCAGCCATCAAAGCCATCATTTCACCCGCCCGCCATGATCGCGGCCGCCCCAGCGGCCGCAAAAATGGTCCTAAATTCACGAAAAAAAACGGTGTGTTCCTAGGGGCAAGGGAGAGGGTGTATAACACGTTTGGTCCCGTAAAAATGTTCTTTTCCTTTCAAATTTTACCATTTGTCCCTTCCACCAGTCAAAATGCACATATATAATTCATAAAAACAAATATATCATGAGGACAGACAAAGAGTGGGTATTGTAGCATTGGAGTAGTTTGAAACTAGGTGGTAGGGATGTATGGAATACGTGTATAAGGCGTCGAAGGTGTCGGGGCAGAATAACGGCACGGGAAAGAAAAGACGGCGGAACGTGGACTTCAAGGGCGCAATGGAGGAAGGGGGAGGGCGGGTGCGATGGTGGAGGGTAGGGCGGGGCGCTACGCAATGCGCGCCTGAATCTTCCGCAGGGCGACGGCCTTCTCCGCCGCCAGCCTCGCATCCCGCTCCTCTGGCGTCTCGTTCTCCAGGGCCGCCCTCGCCGCCGCCGCTCCCTTGCGTGGCTTCCCTTTGTCGCTACGAGTTTTGCGCTTAGGTTTCTCGGAGGCGGAGCCGGTCGCCGACTCGCTGGAGCCCGCAGACTTCCGCGGCTTTTTGGCAGCTGGCGCTGCGTCACTATCGCCCCCCGACCTCTTGCGCTTCTGCCCTGGGAGGGTATTCAGAGTTGCTGGGGTGCGGAAACGAATGACGGCGGGGCCATTGGAACCGTTGGCAGCGCTGCCAGTGCTTGAGAGAATGCCGGCGCCACTGGACACGCTTGCGGCGAGGGTGGGGTCGTTGGGTACGCCATCTGCGCTCGAAGGGACACCAAAACTGTCCGTCGAGGCAGCGGCGCCGGAGAAGAGTGCTCCTCCAGTATTGTTGGCGAGGCTGGCTCCACTGGGGACGCCGAAGGCATCGTTGGAAGCCGCACCACCGCTCCCGAAGCCTGACACGAGGGCGTCGAAGTCCACAGTGGGGATGTTGCTAAAGTCGAGGTCGTTGAAGTTGAGCGGGAAAAGGCGGTCGAGGTCGATATTTGACATGTCCATGGAAAGGTTGGGCGCGGTGGAGGCGGAATCAACAGCTGTGGTAGGGGTGGCGATGGGCGGGGGTGCCGTAGGGGTAGTGACGGACGGGGAGGGTCGCTGCGATGACGGTTGGGCCGGCGGCGCTGCCGGGCGGGTTGAGGACGTTGCTGGGGGGGCGACGTCGTCATCATCGTCGTCGTCGGACTTGTTTGCATTGTCGCCCTCGTCCTCGTCATCGCGATGGCGCCGGGTGGACCTGTGCTTCCCGCCCTTGTCGGCACGCGGCTTCCTTGCCTTGTGGAGTGTTCCTGCAGTACGGCGGCGCTCGATATCGGCCTCGAGCTCGGCGATCTCGTCGAGCTCGAGATACACCCAGCGTATTTGGCCGCTGCGTACCATGCTGCAGATGCGGTGCACACGATCCCCGCTGCCCAGCTCGGACGGCTTGACAAAGGGGATGTCGTCGGGCCATCCGACGAGCTTGACCTTCCACGCCATCTTGATATCCGTGTCGAAGTTTGTGTAGCTCATCTTGATCTTGAGCTTCTTGTTCTTCGTCATACGATCTGTCAAAGGGAACAGGTCAGTAGCTGAAGGCTGCAAAATAGGAATTGCAACGCACTTAGGCTGTTGGTCAGGCTCCGCGTAATCTCGGTCTTCATGCGGACCACGCTGTCGCGGTGGGCGGCTAAAGGTGTCATCAGCAATGTGTCGACAAGGTCAGTAAGCCAGCGTACGTACCTTGATCTTGCGTACAGCTCCATTGCTCAAATAGACGCAGGACGTCGAGGCCAGCTATCTTCAACGACTGAATGAAGAAGTCGAAGGACCCGCCCGACTCCGCGTACGTTGGGAGGAACTGGTCATCGACGTTGCCACGGGTGAACAACGCCACGCAGCGCATGCCGGTGCGTGTGTGTAGGTTCATTATCTAGGCAGTGATAAATCGGCCAGAATTTGGGAAACGTTTCACACATTTGCGTACCTCGTCCTGAATTCGGTTGACGATCGCACGCGAGTCGGTGCCGGCTGAAAGGTTGTTGGCACGGAGGCCAACATGCGCGAGCTCCCGTTTCTCCTGGAGCTGACCCTTGAGACGAGCGACTTCTTCTTTAGAACGTGGTAGATGCGCGACCTCGTCAGCGGCTGCGGTGAGGTCCTGGAGGGAAATGGTTTCGCCACCTAGAAATAATAAGTATGAAAGCGCGTAATATACATTTTTCAAAAGAAAAAAAAAACTCACGATCCCGGGCCTGTTTGTGAAGGTCGTGCACAATCGCGTTGCGCATGCTGATCCCGCGCGTGTTCTTGTACTGGGTCGTGCTACTGAGGATACGCGTGGCGTACTCTTCGGTATGGCCGTGGTCGTTGACGATGGTGGCAATGAATTTTTTTTTTACTGCATAGAATTCGTCGACGTGATCGTAGAGTGCCTTCTTTTTAATCTTTCGCTGGGCGGCCTGAAGAGCACGTGTGGCCTTCTGAGATTCGGTGAGTTTGCCAGTCGGACGCCCGCGGCGACGCGACGCCAACTGGACGCGTTTGCCAGGGTTTCGTGAGGCGTGAGTGGAGGTCTCTGTCAAGAAGGGTGCCATGGGAAACGCGGTGTTTAAGGGTGATAGGCTTGACGTTTACGACGTTTACGTGGGTGTGGGCGCTGGACGCGTCGATGGTGAGAGAAAACAACAACGTTTTGATGGTGGCTCTGCTGGAGAAGCATTATAAACTCAATAGTTACGAGAATCGTGGCATAATACTTATATATGAGATTCTAATCCGCCATTGTGGCTTAACTGCTTGCGTTGCAAGATTCACATTCATTGAAAGGCTGCTTTTTGCGCGTGAGTTCGAATACCGCTTACTGATTTCTTTTCCCTTTCTTTTTGGGCATGTCTTTCCTTTCTGTTTTTTGCACAAGATCTGTGGCCCTCACGAATTTATTTCATTCAAAGCCTTTGAAGGTATACAAAGTCTCTTTCAGATAGATAGATTCGAAATGAGAACCCTCTCGCAAATCGTTTATAAAATCAGAAGACTTGTTACATGTTCGACCCAATAACATGTGTAAAGTACGGTACAGATCATACAACCTAGTCGTCCTGCACGTTCGTACTGCAGATATCTGAGTGAGAGAAACACACCCGGATGGATAGGAAAACACACCTTTTATCGCCAGGTAAAGCCTGCTCGGCGGTAAGCCTCGCCTCAGCGAGGACTTCAAGAGCTTGATCAGCCCACTGTCCGATGAGCCGCGCTGCGCTGCTGGCCCTCTGCAGGTGACCAAAAGTCACCTCTGCATGTGTGCCGATTCGGCATACAGCCGCCTCTGCATCGGCGACCAGACCCGCGATTCGTTGAGCAGCTTCTGCTGTGGATACAGCATCGTGAAGGCGCACCGCAGCAAGGTCCTGCTGAAGTTGTAGGAGCAGGATGGAATCGGTGGCCGCGACAAAGGGAAGCGCGGGTGGGATTCTGTGCGGAAAAAGCAAGGCGTCGCCTGACGCGTCTAAAGACACGTCAGACGCGTCGGGTAATGTCGAGGATGTGCGCGTTGCTGGAGTTGAGGGCGCTGAGGAACGGGGCGAGAGGTCGATAAGATGTGAGTGGTGATGCATGCAGTTCTCCTTCCATTTGGCGACGATGCCATCCCAGGTGGAGGCTTGGGCCCAGAGGCCGCCCTCGAAGTCCCTGAGACACCGGTTTACTTGCTCCCTGTAGTTTAGACAAGATCACAAACGTTTCGTGAAGAGAAGCATAAGACATAGATGGTGGTGTACACCCCCGGTCCCCGGCCTCTGAAAACGGCAAAAAACCACCCATTGGGGTCTGCTGAGTGGGCCTCCTTACCACGGAAGTGCCTCTTGTCAGGCCAGTATTCTAGCACGCAAGGTACGACGATGTCAGACATAGAGGTAAAGATGAAGATGTGTAGTCACGCCATCACTCCTGGCGTGATGCAAAAAGACCGCTGCGAAATGGCTTTCCAGGGATGCGTGAAGCGAGGAACAGAACATGGAGGTTCTGGATATTACTTCTCAAGCGAAAGAAAAAAAAACGTAAATTATAGAATAACAATAGACACAAAATCTCGCAGTACAAGCTTTAGTGCGAAGGCCCTGCTTCAGCACGCGCTGCTCCCTCAGCGAGTCGACCCACCCTTTCGCAGACTTGGGCTGCTACAACCGGTACCTTCTCATTTCTGGCGGGTGGTCCTCCTTGCACCACCAGGCACGGCACTGACAAATCCTGCACTTTTCACAGCGTTCGTCTCCGACGCAAGGGCAGTGGATCGGGCCCCATGAGGTGGTTCCGATGGCTGGAATCGAGGGGCGGGGGGTCGTGCACTCAATATACTCTCTGCCTGATGTGAAGAAAGAATTGAGACATAAGATAACGGATGTACTGGCAGCGACGATCCTCGTCTGCTTGTTCTTTTTTTTTCGAGTCCTAGATTTAGCAGAATAAAACTTCAGCTATCTGAATAGCTGTCGTGAGTGAGGCGCACCTTTCGCGATATGCAGCCGACACCTGAAGTTTCTTTGCTTGACGAGCCTCCTTGGTTTTGTCGTCCATGACTTGGGAGTGAAGTCTGATTCGTTTTAGTAGTCTTCTAAGGTTGAGAGCTCTTGGTGCACTCACTGGGCCATACGCTCCCAGGCAGAGTCGCGAAGATGAGGGTTTCTGGAGCAAAATGAGCCAGGATCAATAGAATAAATATTTGAGGCGTACTTTGCCCGGTAGCGTGCACAGGCCTCTCTGCGGCGTTGGGCCTTGGTCTCGGGATCGAGCTTGGTGTGTTGCGGGGGCATGTGTTGAGTAAAAGCGGTGGAAGGAAAGCAAGAAATTTGATTTCGAAAAAGTGGTGAAAGGAAAGGGCAAGTCAGTGGTAAATCTTAGATGCCGGTGCGCTGATTTTGTGATCGCCCAAGCATATTTTATGCCTAACGCTTCAAACCCTTCTTGAATCGCAGGGAAGCGCTCAGGGCAGTCTCGCAGAAGACAATTACGGCTAGAAAAATATTTTCAGAATTTACTTGGAAGAATTGAGTTACTAGTGGGTTCGTCATTGAAGTGAGTTCGCGATCTTAGTACCAAGATTGGCTGCCAAAAAATTGTATTGTAGGGTACGCGTAAGATATTTACGGTAAAGACTCTAGCAACTCGTCGACAGTACTAAGCAGCTCGAGCCCCATCGCCCAACGTGCCCCCTTCTGCTCGCAAACCCTCACGTACTCCTCGGGGTCCTGCTCAGCGAGCTCTCGCTCTGTGCGAAAGCCGTTGTCGACGTAGCGAAACAGACCGCCTCCGGTGTACTGGGTGAAGGACGCGCGGCGCTCATGAGGACCCACCGGAATGTTGGAGTGAGTGATTGTGGCGGAGGGGAGAAGGATAAGGGCGCCCGGGGGGAACTCGATAACGAGTTTCAGCTCCCATAAGACGAGGTGGCCTCCCTTTTTGGGGTCGAAATCGCCGAGAGCCTGCACCGCGCACATGCCGAACGCGACGTTGAGGACGTCGCGATGCTTGAAGGTCCACGCCTTTGGTCCGAAATTGAATGTCGCCTGGGAGAACACAGATCTCTCCCAGTTGCGAGAGAGGTGCTGGAAGCGCCGCCGAAGTCGGCGGTCGTAGTTGTCGTAATGGGTGTGTAGTTTTGGCGCCCAAAGGGCAAAAGACGCTTTGAAGAAAGTCAGCGAGGCAGGGCGGTAGATGAGGCTTGGGGACGTACCGCTCGCAAAAGTCGCCATTCGAGCGACGTCATCGTCAGCAAGGAGGCGCGCGAGGAGCGCCGTATGCTCGCCGTTGTTGAGACGGCATGGTACGGTTTGGCCTTTGCAGTAGGAGAGCCCGATGTTGAGGGCAACGAACCCGCTGCGCCGATGTTTCGCCAAGGTGGACTTGAAACCGGCATCGACCCGCTCCTTCTCGAGGAGCTCGAAGACACGGGCGGCAGCTTGGGCGTATGCATCGCCGGGCGGCTGCCCGGCGAGGACGGTGACGATGCACCCATGGACATCTACAATGGGGATAGGAGTGCTTGGAGGGAGGTCAGCGTTGCCGAGGGACAAGGGAGGAAAACAATTACATGCCGTCCCATGCTATCAGCCGAAACCCCAGCCCGATGAGCTCTGGGAGGGTGCGGCGCTTCTTCCTGCCCCAAACGTCCTGCTCCACCTTCGCTGCGTATGCGCCGTAAGCAGCTGGCAGTTTGGCGGCATTGAGCGCAGTCGGGATGGCGCGTTCGGCACGGATGTGCTCCCGCAGCGTAGCGGGGCGTGGTCGCTGTCCACCGGGTTGCTCCTTCGCCAGCTTGCGTTTCTCGCGGCGTTTGATGTGGGCATAAGGCATGGGGCGGGCACCCGAGGCGATCACCTCGTCCATGCACCGGCGCTTAGGCGGTGGAGGTGGAGGGAGGGGCTCGTCGAGTTCGTCGAGCCAACTGTCATCAGGCAGTGGTTCATCGAGGTCTTCCGTTAGCGCCTCCACGTCTTCCTGCTCATTGGATTCCACTGCGACGGCTTCACGAAGCAAAGGGGCTACGTCAAAAATAGGTGACCAGAAAGACGCAAAGACTGTTCCGCTGCGCGTCTAAAGGCATCTTAGAAGGGTAGATGGGGGGATAGAGTTGTTACGCACCTTGCGTTCTTGAGGGAACCATGCCATCGCCGGGGAGCCTGTGGGGAAATCAGTGACCTGAGTGGCGGCAGGTGGGATCGTCTTCCTTTTTTTTGTCATTGCAGCTGGCTAGTTGGACTAATCCCTGGTGAGAGATATGCTCCAACTAGCCGGCTGCAACCACAAACGAAAGGAAGAAAGAAAAATTAGAAGAAGAAAACACTCACTTAAGATCAATTGACGCGGTGGTGGTGGACGCGAGAGACGCACTCTGTCACAGTGTGTGACATACACAGGCGGTGGTGTGGGCTCGAGGGACACGCTCTGTCACACAGTGTGTTATACTGTGATCAAACACATGCATCGCGCTCGCCGCCCTGCCACCACATCGACGTCCCGCCGGGTCAATGGCCAGTCAACCCAGCGTCTTTACAGCGGACGGATTGTCAAGACTTCCACTCAATTAAACAAGCGCGAAATTCGAGCCCTCAAGAACCTCGAATTTGAGAAGGAAACTCACCGGCTTGCAGGTACGTCCTAAAAGTTTTGGGATGTGATTTAAATTAACAATTTCTTCCAGGCCTGACGAACGCCCAGCGTCATGCAGAAGGATCCCACCTCGATCTTCCGGACGACGACTTTTTCAATGGCCCCCTGGCAGATGTATTGAAGGGGAATGCTCTTGCCGACATAAGTCATGCCGGCGAGGACTTGTCGCCTGAGCAGGCGCGTGTCTCGAACCGTGAACTCTGGCAGGCCCTTCGTGACTCTCATAAGTATGTAGTTTTTTTTTTGCCTCCCTGGTTGCTTGTCTGAATTTTGTAGCCGGCTTTTTGGCCGATGCACAGACCATCGCACACGGCGTGATCGTATGCAGTCCCTAGTGGATGGGTTCAAGCCCCAGATGGAAGCAATGGCAACGGCCTACCTCGGTTTCAGCCTCCGCACCAAAGGTGGCAACCTCGCTGTACTGGATGGCCATCCAGATGAGATGGCCATCAACCATTGGCCATTAATTGTAGTGGACTTATTTTGTGAGCAACTCTTATATTAACCTAGTGCCAGATCGCTCATATTCTCAGCTGCATATGAGGCGGAGATTCCCATGTTCGACCGCGACGAGTTCATCGCCTCAGGGCTGGTCAACTTGGGCCTATTTCCGTGCTCGCCATACAATCCAACTGTGGCGATTACGACGCGTGCCCTGGAGGTATTCCGGGTCACACGTCTTCGCTGCCCCCGGCTAGGTATTCAGCCCTATGTTCGCGCCTTGTGCGACCTGCATGGCGTACGTCATAACATCCTTGTTAGCCGTATCTTGCTAACGTTCTCAAACAGGTGCCATTTCGCACATATCTTTCCATGCAGTTCTCTATCACATTCGATGTTTACCTTGAAACGCTTGCAATCGTTGCCAAGCGCGTCAAGGCTGCGTTAGGTCGCAACACTCCTGACTGGCGGCTAAAACACGCGTGCCCCGCGTGCCTCTACAAACTCGAGGGCGAGGATGACCTCCTCCTGCCGGTGCTTACCACGCAGGACGGCAATAATTCGCTCAGCCGCCATGGGCAGATGGAACGCACGGAGTACGAGGGCAGTGAGGAGGACGCCTCTGCGGCGAGGTCAAGGGCACGGAAGGACAATCGTCAGGTCCCCGGCAATTACTACCTCTCCTGCGTTGAGGTTGATAAGTGGGCAACAGAGGGGCTGGAGGAATTGATGAAGGGGCACTCGTCTGACCCCGTATGTGCCCTTTCTTTCTAATTTTTTTTTATTCGCTGACAAACGCCCTAGGAATGGAATGAGGAGGAGGATGGCTGCTCCGAGCGATAGGGCAATATGCGCGAGGAGATCACATCTCGAGCGCTGGGTATGTATGACGAGACAGGAATTTTCCTATCTCTGTGTCGGCATGGCTTCGTCCTAGTGGTGTTAGATATGATCCAAAGTGGGGAGCTGTGAGCGTCGTCCCCACTTCTTATAGTCTTTCAGCTAACGAGACGCATAGTGCGAAATACAGATTTGCGGTTGTCAATCACCTCCTCAAAGTCATCGGCCAAGTCGCAGTGGGCTACGACATCGGCTGTAAATTTGGGAAGATGGTCAACGCCCACCCAGTGCTGGGGCCGCGTGCACAGGAGAAGGGGTTCAAGTCACTGGTCGGCGCCTTCCATGGGCATGCGCACAATCGTCGGTGCCAGCTATGCCACCTCGCGATGTACGTAGAGGGCGTAGGGCTAGAGGATCTTGAGGAGTGCGAAAGCTTCTTCTCGAAATCCAATGCTCTCGTGCCCTGCACTCGGTACGCTACCGTTTTCCATCGCCAGCAGGCGATCGTGTCCTATCTCCAACACACGGACATCTTCGATACATATCAATCTCTCTGTAAGTGCTAGAATTCTTCAAACGAAAACGTTGCTGAGAGTTTACTATAGCCCTGCTCCTCGTCACCAAATACAAGCGCGCACTCGAGGTCCGACGCACCTGGACAGCATTGAAAGAGACAATGAGGAAGCTCGGGGTCCAGGACATCTCTGTATTCGAGGAATGGCTGAAACTTGAGAAAGCGTATTTAGACGAGCTCAGCACGGAGCCCCTTGAGGAGACGTTGAAGATGGAGTACTACCAGAAGCTAGTGAATCTGGATGAAGCTGAGTAAGTTTTCTCTTCTCCCATTTTATTTCCTGCAAAAACGGCCCAAGCTTATAATTCCCACAGAGCACGGCTCTCTACTCTTCGTGGCGTGGTAACGCAGGAGGACCCCAGCCAGCAGAATTACCAAGAGAACCTATCTGCCACTCGCCGCCTCGAGACGCAACGGCAGCATGCGATGGAGCTCCGTGACAAGATCCTGCTCGCTGTGCAGGATCTAGAGATGCGGATGGATGTGTGCGATCGTTGGACGCCTGGGTGTACGGAGTGGTCGGAGGCCACCGTGCTGGTTGCCAATAGGAGGTATCAGCGCGCGCTAGACAAGCTACAGGGCTTGGTCATTGCGCGGCTGTTTGAGCTCACGAAATGTCATATGTCTGGCACAGGTGAGTCCTTAAACTCACCAACAATAGCTCAGTTGCTGATGGATCTTGCAGGCTATAAAATGCGCAAGCATATTGCTAAAGCGCTTCAAGCGCGCTCGCGGGCCATCAAAACAGCCATCGAACAGTACAACACGGCGGCGGCGGCACTCGAGGTCCCACGCGAGCTGCTGAGCTGGGAGGAGGTGGTCGACTACACCTTCCTCTCCGACTTCGACCTCTTGCGAACCTCCCGTCGCGACATCCTCACTGAGGGTTGGGCTCAACCAGCTGGTCGTGAAGCCATGGACAAGTACTTTAAAATCCTCCGCGCAAACGAGGAGATCAAGTGTTTGAATGTCGAGATCCCGTGCTTCGTGACCTACATGCGTGACGAGGAGGCAGTCCTTCGCCGGCAAGAAGAATGCATGCGCCTCGAGCACGGCGATGCACTCGCCTATCAAGTTGCGCTTTATCGGGAGCAGCAAGGCCGTTTCAACGACAGCCATCAGTACCGCCTCCTTGCACTGTCCAAGCTCCCTGGGTTCACGGGCTCCATTATGCCCGGCGTACCCGTCGACAAGCAACGGCTCGCCGAGGGGGCGCAGCAGTCGCAGCTGCCACACGTGCCTGAGGGCTTCGATGGGGCAACGCTCGGCGATGAAGATGAGGAGGACTCTGATGGCGAGGCAGAGACCCTCAACGCGACCTTTGTTGTGCTCAGTATCACAGAGGACACTGCTGAGTAGTCTTTATTTGCGTATTTTTAAAAATGTACTTGTATTATTGCAATATTTGTCTGTTTTATTGAATATATGTAATTCAGGATGGTCCAGGACCCCATAGTTTTTTTTTGTGTGAATTTACAAGGATTTTTGTGGCTGCTGGGGCGGCCGCGATCATGGCGGGCGGGTGAAATGATGGCTTTGATGGCTGGTGATGGCGCGCCGTCGAGCGCGCCCGGGCGCTGTCCTAGCCGACGGCACTGATGGCAGCGACGGCGGCGTGATCGTCGCTGCCCTGCCATTGCGGTTTTATTGCTGCTATTAAATGCACATTTATCGGGGGTTTAATGAGGGATGGGCCCATTTTAGGAATCAACGCCATCAAGCGGCGCTAACCCACTAGTGTACCGAGGCTAACACGAGGGCATATGTGGAATTAATAGGTGGCTATAAGTACCGTGGATATTGCTGTCGACAAACGGGGATAATTGTGGCAGAAGACGAGAGAAAGAAAGAAGCAGCGAGGATACATGGGGATATTGCACAGGGTTCGTAGGATATCGTTAAAGAACGGTTAATGTTGCACAGCTTTTCTACCATCTAGTTAAAGAACGAATAATAATTGGCTGCCGGCGTTAATTCCAAAAGGGGACAGACTCACGTATGTTGATCTGTGTGCTCGGTCAGCAGATCGCGACCTCTTGGGCAGGCTGCATACCGGCATCAGTACCGTTAAGAGCAACAAGATAAGCCGCCGCTTCGCTCCGGCAACGCGGAACATGATGACATGT
>JAHHPV010011783.1:0-12042 GCA_023547045.1 Mycena sp. WM
AAGAAGATACGCTATCGGTCGAAATGAAAAGACCCTTACAAAGCCCCCCCAATCTTTAGCTCGGAGTTCCCGCGAAGGTTTCTGGCAGGACAATGTCCCCGATGCGTCGTTTGTTCCAGTTCATGGGGAAGGCGGCGCCCACCATGCGTTGTCCAAGCTCGAAGTCCTCCGGCATTACTTCCTTGGCTTTGAAAGCGCCCTTGTTCGCATTCTTAATGAATCGCCGCCACTGCAGTTCCGTCCTCCACGTGTACCGCTTCTTCTCGACGATGGACACCCTCAAATTTTCTAGGAACAAGAAAAATCCACGCGTCCACGCTCCGTGATAATGGAGGCTGTCTTCCTCGATCCAAGTCGGGAGAGGCCATAGGAATAAGTCGCTTCCTGGGTCACCCCGCGAGATAAACCCACACAGACTACGAATCTCGCCTTCGGAGACTTGTTCCGTTACGAGAAATTCGCGTTTACCATTGGCTGCATCGAGTAAGACCTCCCCGCGTCCGAAGTTCGTTATCTGATGCGACGGACCCAGGCGCAGTCGATCCATAAGCTGTGGGTCATAGATTTGCGCGACGTAGCTGGGTAGTCCGCCCAAATAGATAAGCCCCGTAGAATGGGGACGTCGCAGTACTTCCTTGACTTTGGTTAAATACCGCGCGTAGAGCGGGGCCCCCCCGGTTCCGTATTCTAGCGGAGATTCCGTGAACTCAGGAGAGTACATGGCCGCCAGCGCTTCCGTCTCGGATTCGGGCAGGTCAACTTTCATGCCCAAGTCGTGGACCTCGGATATCTTGGTAAACAGTTGGAAGGGAACTCCGTAACGCAGCGCGAAGTTGAGGACTTCCACCAAGTCGGTGAAGTCCAAGCATGCGGCCCACACCTTCATTCGCAGAAGGGTCCTCTCGTCTTTGCACCAGAGAATTGCGGCGTCGAGCCATCGCACTTTCCAGAGCCAATCTGCGCTGCTCCGCCCAGGAGCCGTGAACTCGGTGATTTGAAAGTTGACAGCCCAATTTTTGAGCTCGGCGACTACGTCCGCCCTGTTCAGGCTCACAGCGGGTACCCGCTCGTCCACGTCAATGGGTTCGTAATCTCTATACGAGCGCGAACTGGAAGAGCGGGAGGACGTCGACCTGGAAGAGCGCGAAGACTCCGAACTTGTAGAGAGCGAACGGCGTCCGGGAGGCGGGGATCTAATTGTCGAAGTTCGCCTACGTTCCTCCAACGAACGAGTTCTAAGGCGATGGAACTGGCGTTGGTCTCGCGGGCTGGCAGATCTGGAGTTCCTCCTCCTGTCGGTGCCGTAGTCCCCTGAGCTAGCCATGTCTCGCGCCCATCTTGAAGCGAATCCAGTGTCCTCGCTCATCCCCGATCGACGCGTAGGGGACATCGGTTCCCGCACTCGCGCGCCACGCTCATACGCTCGGCTGCGCCCCCTTGTCCCCGGCAAAGCGGAGTGAAAGCCGGGATCAAAGGAAGCAGGAGCAGAATGAGCGGGATGAACGACAGCCGTACTCTTGTCATTCGGGACTCCATTGTACGAGTTGAACGACCGGTCTGGTCTCGGGGCGCATCGGTAACGTGAACGTTCTCGAGCTATGAACGAATCCAGTCGGAAGAGGTCCCTTTCCTCTCCTTCGTTCGGGCTGCTCACTCGACCAAAGTCGGATAGTTGAAAGACGTGAGGGTTTGGTTGATAGCGTCGGTTCGGAGGATCGTCGACACGAATGGGATTGTGCCTCAAGAAGGTTACCGTGGTAGCGGTATAACTTCCTAGCCTCACTACTTTGACGAGACCCTTGAACCGCTCGGCACATACTCGCCTTTCGTGTCTCGAATCGATGACGCGCGCTCCGAAGTGGACGCCTTCGACTAAGTAGTAGGACCAATCCGGGTGGAATTTCGTCAGGACTTCGCCCACTTTGCCGAAGTGAGTATTTTGAAAGAATGCATCATAGCGTTCGAGGTCCCCCTTCCAGAGAGGGTAGGAAGGGAGACTCGCCATGTCGGTCTCCCCGCGAACGGTGATATCCTGCAGTTCCTCCAGGTACTCGGGACTGCATCGGCGAAAACGGCCCGTCGCTTTCTCCGACGCGGTCCAAGCGTAATGAAACGGTACCTTATGGTACATGAGGAAATGGAAGTTGCATTCGTGGTAGTCCCGCGTTAAGTTGTAGAGAAACCCCCGGTGGTCGCGTTCAGCCAGACGCAACGAACTAACGAAGACCTCGTCCGCTACGGACAAATTCTTACGCCAGTCGAACAAAACGGCGGTGAACCAAGCCAGCCACCCCATTTGACTGCGCAAAATGCTTTTGGCGCGAGTGGCACGGGCTTCGGCGTCGTGGGGGTTTTCGCAGCAAGATTCCAAACCCCGATGATCGACACCGAATGGGATATGCCCGAGCGACTCGGTAGTCGAGTTGGGACCATACCAGTCCGTTCCACGGGCGAGACGTTCGCTCACTTCGAGCATACGTTCCGACAACTTAGCCGCGGTCGTTCTCCACTCTTCGTCCAGCTGGTAGCCTGCGAGAGTCTCCTGGGGGTCGTTAGCCTCACTTCCTGAAGTCGGAGTATCAACCCATATGTCCGTGGTCCCAACGTCTCCTTCGCCGAACGCGACCCAGGCGGGGTCTTGATAGTCTGGATTATCTGGATTGACTGGAGTCGAGAGCTCCCGCGTGGGCGACCATCCGAGCCAGTGGAAGTGAGGGTTAAAGTAGGCGGCGTATTGGTCCGCTCCAGCCTGCTTCAATTTTGTTCGGAAACCGTGGTGATCCATCTTGAGGGCGTAATCGTTCACGTCCGGGGGAATGTCCAAGGGGAGACCTCCGATTGAACACCAGTCCACGCCATTTCGCACCGACCAGATGGGTATAGGTCGGTTCGGGTCTGCATTGAAGGAAAAGAAATTCATTCCGTAGTCTGTCTATGAGATACAAAAGAGCCCAGGCAATCGAATATTCCGATTGTCTAGAGTCTCTAGTCACGTATCACGCTAAGCCGAATATTCCGGGTCGCGTGCAACGGACTAATGAAAAGGATGGATGAGGGGTAGGATAGGAGAGGATGAGAGGTTGGATGGAATTTGATTTGAGACTGAGAGAGAGAGAGGGAGAGAGAGAAAGAGAGAGAAACGTGGAAAAGCGACGGAAGCATTTTGCCTCCGTGACATCGTGGGCTGACAGATCACTGACAGAGACACGAGGATCGGGAACTTTACCCGATCAAGCGCGGCTTTTCAACGATTTGGAGTACTCCCGAATCATTTCCGGAGCGTTCTTCAAATCCCGTTGAGTCTTCCAAGTATCGTGCTGAGCGTCGTATCCCTTCCAGCGAACCAGCCAGCTTTTAGTCTTCTTGCGCTTGTCGTACCGGTACCCGACGATCCGGTCCACTTCGTACTCCTCGGAGGCCATCTTGTGATCTCGCGTGTCTGGCATCGTGGACCTTGGCCCTAAATCCTCGGGGCTCTCTTGATATGGTTTCAAGTGCTCGATGTTGAACACCGGGAAGCCTGGGTACCTGTCATCCAAGCGTACGCGATAGGTCTTGGGATTGAGCTTCTGGAGAACTTCGAAAGGGCCGATCCATCTTTGCACGAGCTTGGCTCCCTCGCCTTTAGATTCCACCCATTCCAGCGAATGCGGACTGATGAGAACCCGGGATCCGACTTTGAATTCGGGCACCTCCCTTCTTCCTCGGTTATAGTATTTGGATTGTTCCTCTTGGGCACGAGCTATGCTGAGGCGGGCGTTCCCTCGCTGAATTTGTAGCTTATCCAAATAGCTGCTCGACTGTTTGCTCATCCCGTAGCGCCCCGGATCCTGGGAAAGGTCCGCTGCTAGGAAGTCCAGAGGAGACTTCGGAATAAAACCGTAAAGCAACTGAAAGGGAATGGCTCCAGTAGACGCGTGAACGTTGTTATTGTAAGCAAATTCCAGGATCTTCAGCCATTCTGACCAATCCGAGCGATCTCGAGCCACATACGCTCGTAATAGAGTCTCCAACTGCCTGTTGACGTTCTCGGTCTGTCCATCGTGTTGCGGATGGTGTGCCGAAGACAGAGACATCTTGGTCTTCAAGGCTTTTACTACCGCAGACCAGAAGTCTGAGGCCCAGCGCGGGTCTCGGTCGGCTACTATGTTGTCCGGAAGTCCAAAGCGAGACACAATGTGCTGTATGAACAAGTCAGCGAACCCTTCCGCTGTTAATCCCGAGGTTGTGGGGATGAATGAGGCGTGTTTTGACATCCTGTCCACGACGACTAGGATAGCGTTAAATTCCCCAGACCATGGAAGGTTGACGATGAGGTCCAGAGAGATGGATTCATACGGGCGCAAAGGGATAGGATTAGGGATCAGGAATCCAAATTTGGAGAAGTTCCTATTCTTGATCTTTTGACATATGTCGCATGAATTGCAGAATTCCTCTAGGTCCGGTTTCATTCTTCGCCAGTAGAACTTGGAGCTGAGTTTGCGCCACAAGCGATCAGGGCTGATGTGCGCCGACTCCGCCGGAGATTCATGCGCCTCTTCCATGATCTCCTTCACTCGATCCTTCGGGATGCAGAGCCTAGGTTGGTAATCGGCGTCTCTGAAAAATAGTAGGCCTTCCTTGTTTCTGAAGAATCGTTGACCCGGTTTCCAGAAACGCTCATCGACTTCCTTGCTGTTCCAAGTAGACTTGAGATTCGGATCTTTTGCATAGTCCTTTACGAACGCATCCCGGTATTCGGGGTCCATCCCTATGTGAATAGTAGGAGGGAGGTGAGTGGCTTCCCAATATGCGCCTGTAGCCTGGACCTCATCTAGCTCATCCGTGTCTATCCCTTTTTCCGGCTCCGAAATGGGCTCCTGGAGGCGTTCAGGCGACGGAGAGCTTTCCGGCTGAAGGGCTCGACTAGGTGGTGGAGAGATACTGAGAGTCTCAATTTTAGTTCCAGTCGTTTCTACCCCCCCACTCTCAGTGGCTCGGTCCTTCTTTGCACCGCTCCTTGTTACCGCAAAGGCACTCCTGCGACCCTCCAGACAGTCGTCCAGTGTCCAGGCGATGAACGCCTTTGCCGCCGGGACCGCGGCCATAGCAGCTTCTTGTGCCGCTGCGAGGTCGCCATCCATTGGAATTGCTACACTGAGTTCTTCCACCGGTGAGAGATGAGCCGGAGGCGCTCGGGGTAAACGCGACAACGGGTCTACGTTGGAATGCTTTCGTCCCGCTCTGTGCACGATTTCCAGTCCAGGAGCGTATGCGGAGAAGACTGCTCCCCATGCCGCCAACCGTCGGTTAGAGTTTTCGTACGTCCTTGCCCACTGAAGCGCCGAATGATCGGTTACTAGCAGCACGCGTTCGCCTTCTATGAACGGCTGAAAGCGCACTAGGCCCTCCTTGGCAGCTAACGCTTCGCGCTCAGTCGCGGAATACCGGGTTTCCGCGCCTTTGAATGATCTAGACCAGTACCCTATCACGCGTTCCACGTGAACGATGGTCTCGTCGAGAGTAGGTCCCCATTCCTCCACGAAGTCGGCGTCATTGTTTTTGCTAGAGATGCTAGTCGTTAGCTTCGGTGGTGGTAGTCCTGCTGTGAATGCCTTCTCGAGTCTGCTGTAAGCAGCCGTCCCTTTCAGGTCCTTCACCGCTATTGGCTGAATCTGTTGTAGGGCGGCCCCAGCGGCCTCGTCGGAAGCGTCAGTGTACAAACGATACGGTAGCCCTTCTATCGGGTGTCCCAAAACAGGAGCGTTCCGCAGCGCCTCCTTAGCAGCCCAGAAAGCGTGTTCATGCTCCGAACTCCAATGCCATTTCACGTCTTTCCTCAAAAGATCGAACAAGGGTCGCGCAATATCGGCGTAATAGGGTATGAACCCCGAGAAATAGACCACCATTCCCAAGAAGGTCTGTAACTGCGATAATTTTCGCGGCCGTTCCAATTCCAGGATTGCCCGAACTTTCTCCAGATGCGTCGAGAGTCCCAACCGTGATACCTTGTGGCCGAGGAGTAGTATGGAAGAATAGAAAAGGTGACACTTCTTCGGGGACAAGGTGATTCCAGCCTTCTCGATAGCTCCTAGGACTTTATCCAGGTGATCGATATGGTCCTCGTACGTCTTTGAGTACACCACAATATCGTCGATGTACACCAAACAGAAAATCCACAGGTATGGTGACAATATCCCTTGCATCACCCTTTGAAATATTGACGGCCCGTTCCTTAGTCCGAAGGGCATTCTCCTGAATTGCGACAATCCTCGGTGCGTGCGGAAAGCGGTTTTCTCCACGTCCTCTTTGTCGATCTCTAGCTGCGTGAATCCGGATAGTGCGTCCAAACCGCTCATCACTTGGGATCCCGATAGAGCCTGGAGGATTTCGCTCTGACGAGGTATTGGGAACTCATCCGCTATAGTAACCGCATTCAATTTCCGATAATCCACGCAAAATCTCGGTTTGCCGTTACGGTATGAAATCACCACTGGAGCACTCCACGGGCTTTCCGACGGTTCGATAACTCCCTGTTCGAACCACTGGTCAAGTTGGGCGTCTATAACTCGCCTCTTCTCGGGTGAGCTATTGTACATAGGGACCGCAATCGGCTCTTGGCCTTCCCTCGTACGCACACGAACTTTAGTTTCGTGATGCCCTAGGCGTCCGTCGAAGCTGAACGCTCCTACTCTGCGCTCCAACATAGCCCATGCTCGTTCTCGAAGATGCTCGGGCAAGGTCCCCACGTCCAGCAGCTCTCTCATTTTAGAAGAAGGATAGCTAGTTGGATCCGGCATGGCCGCAGTCTTCGGCCCATAGTCTTCGGATTCCTCCGTTTCCGTGCTCTCCAAGGGTATAGGTGCTTCTGCTTGAGGAAACGAGGCGGGGACTCTGCCGTGTATGTCCCTAATGTGAACTCCTCGATGGATATTTTCCTCCATTGGAGGCACCCCGGAACCGAAATCAGTGCGGACTCTAGGCTCCTCGCTCCCCGAGCGCTTTGGAAGATGACCTTGGGGAAGTTGTGATATCGGTTGTGGACTCTCCTCGGACTCGATTTTCGTCTGGATCACTGACGACACTAGAGCTGCTTGCGCTTGGAAAGCGCTCAGTTCTTCTTCCGTCTTGGGCGCATCGAAAAATAATTTCGGGTCCGTCAGCTCCCCTATGAGCTCCCCTCTTCGCAGGTACCGCGGCCGGTCACTCAGATTGCTGACAGGTAAAACGGGCTTGCGCGCAGTTATGAGAGTAGGGGGGACACTGAAGAATGAATCTTCAGCATTAGCCAAGAACTGGCGATCCACTAGCCACTCTCGCTCTGGTTCGGTTCCGAAACTCCCATCTACTCTGACTAGACGAGTCGAATGGGCTTTTATCAGGACGTCCTCAGACACTCTGACCGTTCTTCCTTCTGCGCCGTTCCTCCTGAGTCTTCTTCTACGGCGACCTTGTGCCCTCCGATGCTCCTTCGCCTTCCTAGCTTCGCTCGCAAACGTCGTCAATCGGGCTGTGAGAGCATGGATTTTTGCGGCGTCGACCGGGGGTTCCACTCCAGTAGCGTCCACCTCGTAAGGGTGGTTCCCGAAACGGATCGTTGTTCCTAGTTCCACGTTGCGCGACACAGTAATCTCATAATTCTGCTGGAAATCCTCCCCCAGAAGCAATGGAACCGACATGTTCTTAACCACGTAAAGCTCTGCCTCCACCGAGATGAGTTCGCCGGTCTTCGACAGCGTCAGCACTTGTACCCGTACGTAGCCCCTGATCGAGGTCCCCGCGTCGGTCAATTGCGCTAAGCTCATTTTCCTCCCTACATGCACCGTGGGTATGTTCTTTAAGGATAGCAAATACTCCTCCGACATCAGACTGATATCTGCGCACGAATCCAGCCTCAAGTCCACTGGAGGGTTGTCGACGTCATCTATCCAGCCTTTCACTGATAGAACTGACACTCCGATGGCTGATAGTCCTGGTTTGGTCTTTTTCACCGGCGACAGCTTGACGGCCGTCCATTCTTCCGGAGCTGGGGGCTCTTCCTCTTTGTTCTGACCTCTGTCGGCACCTGGTAGAGGCTCCGCGATCTCCACGAGTTCTTCCTCCGCTTCCGAATCATCCCCCTCCGAGGCCACTTCTTCGAGGATGAACTTTTTTGACTTTGGCATACGTGCGTCATTTTCCCAATATTCATCCTCCACCTCCACCATCTGCACCTTATAGGCGTTTCGGCGGAGATGGGTCGTATCGGGAGGAGCGCTCGGAGGCTCATAGTCTTTTGTCTCGGTGTCCGGTACGATTAATCCTTTTGACAGTTCCTGTTCCTTGTCGGTCTCACACTTTTCGTCCAGCACAGAGATAATATCCTGTACTAGATCCAAAGCGGCCGAATTTAAAAAGACGAGGAAGTAACCCGATCCTCTAGAAGGACGCAATACGCTGAGTGATACAGTACATTGGACTCCTCAGACTCCTCCGCCGTGACCAACAGAACACCTCTTTTCTGTTTTTCGATGTACACGTTCCAATCGGGGCATTCCCTATCCCAATGTTTAGCGCTCCCGCATACCTTGCACGGCGAAGGAGGCTCTCTCCCCATTTTGGTGGGTACGTGATCATTCTTTGGAAAAGGGTACCCCCCCTTCGGAGGGGGACGCTGTCGCTTCTGCAGAGCGGCGAAAGCTTGCTTGATCACTTCGCTACCATCTCCTTCATCGTTGTTCTGAAGCAGAGCGGTCACGCTCTCTCCGTCAGGCGAATTCCCCTCGTCCACTGTGCTGTGATTGGCTCTCCGCTGATAGCCAGCATTCGGGGAATATCCCAGACGACGGAGAGTAGAAGCCAGGTTGGAGACGGATAGTAGTTCTCCTGTATCCTTGCGAGCGGCATCCACGAGCGCCTCCTCATGATCGTTAACCTTCTCGTACAGCTCTTCCGAGGAGGAAATGTTAGCTAGCACCAGAATGGTGTGCCAGCTTATAGGCGCTCGTCTCATAACCAAGAACACTTCTTGAGGTCCACCGTCGTCCGCGTTGGCCAACATGCGGGTAGCCTTGATACGCCTTCCGATGAAGGACTGGGGCGATTCTTTCTCGAACGGGTGCTGCCTGAATGATTGTTGCTCGAATTCGATATTCATCACCAGTTGCCAGCGAGTGCCAAGGTAACGTTCCTTTACCACCCTCAAGAAGACTAAATAATGAGAGCGCATTTCTTTCTGGCGAGAGGCAGGGAGCGTCGTAAACCAGAAATGCACGGCCGATCCCTTCTTCGGGCGTAGAGGGAGCCAGAATCCCAGAGCCTCTGGCATCCAGCCTTCGAGCATAGCAAGCTGACCAACTTCCCAGAAATAGTCGATGGCCGTCTCGTGCGCTCCATCCCACTCCGGGAGCTGTTCGATTTTCAATTCCGGCTTGATAGTTGGTACGACGGTACCGTACGGGGCCCCCGGCGCTATGTACGGGAATTTGGTTCCGGCTCCCCGGTCACTAGAGGACGAAGAATCATCTCTTCTCCCTCCTCCTCCTCCTCCGCCCCCGCCTCCTCCCGGACCTCCTCTATCGGGGTGTCCTGAGGGAGAGCTTGGGTTTCGGTGTGGGGGGTTACCTCCAAAGCGACCATTAAATCCGGGACCACTAGCTCCGGGATCTCTGCGGGGATCGTCATCTCCACCATCCCCGTCCCCAGCCGGCGGTTGTCCTGACAGCGCGCCAGATCCTGACGGATGAGGAGGAGGCCGAGCCTGACTCCAAACTTCCCTCGCACCGTCTCCCTGAGAATAGGGCAGGTATTCTCCCCGGCTAGCTTCCCGACGACGGCCTGCTAGATGGGGTGGAGTTTCTCTACCCCGCTGAAGCTCATACTCTCTTGGATCCTCCTGAGGAGCGAAGGTGACATTCCGTCCCCGATGAGAGGACGGATTTCCCATCCATTGCGAAAATCTGTCTTCTCTCGAAGCCGGACCTCTTGATCTAGCCGCTTGGAACCCGCGACTAATGGAATCGTCCCAGCCCTCTAGCCTGGACGAAGACGAGGCGATACCCTTGATAGGGTCTGGTAACGTCGGGTAGGGGAACTCGCTCCTAGTAGTCGGTTCCCGCGCTGGCATAGGAGGGAAAAAGTTGGCTCCAGACTTGTAGTCGATGTCTTGACTCAAGGGCCCACGCAAAAGGGGGGTCGTTCCTCCTCGCACCTGTCCCGTAGGCATCCCTCTTGCGGCTGTTTGACTTGTAGAGGCTTCTCGAGCTTCTTCTTCCCTCTCCGACATGTACGCGTTGATAACGGACATTTCATCCGGATAACCTACGGTGGGCAATTCCATCCTCTCCATACGCGCGGAATAGTACACGGTCGAAGGATTCCTCTCTGGGTTTCGAGCGGGAAAGGACGCTTTGAGCATGCTGGACGCAGGAAGCTCGGCGGGTAAGTCGCCTGAGCTCTTGGCATAGCTTCTAGGTAACTGCTGTTGGTGATGAGGCACATGGTCAAAAAGATAAGTGACCCTATTTCTAGCAGTCGTGTCCGCTGGAAACTGGGCATAGATCTCAGGGTTGGTAGACGCTGGGGATACGGGTCTGGCTGTTTCGTCCTCCAGCTGGATGTGCGCTTCATATTTTCCGAAGAACTGGTGAGCGAGTTCTAATCGTCTGCTGAGCCCTAACCACGCAACGTTCATTTCGTCCAGGTCATTAGCCCCGAATAACACCGTCAACAGAACGTTTTGAGGGTCTATGAGAAACCACGACGTCTTTCCTGGGATCAGGTTGGCGGCCTTCCTCAATAGCCTCTGCATGTCCTGGATGGTGTTCTCCAGTCGGTATCCGAAGCGCGGCTCCAGGCCGAACCGCATCCTCGGAGGGTCTGCTTGATTGATAGAGATACCTCGGTCGAATAAATCTCTAGCTTCCAACGATTTCTTGCACGCAAAATTATTCAGACGCAAATGCAAGGATTGTGTGAATTCCGAATCGTTCATGTAACTCCTTCTTAAGTCGGCCATCGCCAGCACCGTTTGCTCCCTAGTGAGAGCGGGGACAATCACATCCACCTCCCTTTCCTGGGTCGTCGTGGCCATGTCCACCGAGAATAGCGATGGCGTTCTCAAATGAGGGCTTGGTGATCGGCGTTCTCCTGACTCCAGGGGAGAATCCAACGCCGTTCCAAAGGTGACGTTGATAGGCTGAGATTGACTAACCGCCGGCGCTCGAGGGGAATCAGGGAATTGAGGTCTCAAAGATCGCGTCGATTGAAATGTTCCTTTGAACAATGAAGCTTTCTCCGGCCGCGCTCTCAAGGCAGAGCTCGGTCGTGGAGGAGTAGTTGTCTTGTTCTTTGAGAACGGAACTTTCTGGGGTGAATTAGATCGAGACCTAGGTCTCCAAGAGTCTGCTAAGTCTTCCTCGTCAATGGGCACTACCGAACGTGCCGCTGACGAGCGAGTGTGCGATCTGAGACGAGAAGTAGTATCGTCTAGTCGTGACAGGTCAATTCTCCTCGTGCCTCCTCGTCTTTGAAACGCGGGGGTCCTGGAGATTCGTGATTGATCGGCCAGGGCGCTCGAGAGTTCCCAGTTTGTCCACTTTGTGAGACCTGGGTAGGCTCGTTAAGTGGAAACGCTCGAGCGGTCGGTCCCAGCGGATCGCTAGCTTCGCGTATGTGGAAAGGACCCGGTTATCGGTCTTAAGATTCACAGAATTCTACCAAGCGCTCGAATATTCCGAGCGCGACGGTCGAATTCTTGTCTCAGTCGATATTCGATCAGAGATGAATTTTAATCCCTGGAGGTGTGTTCCTTCCCGAACGGATCGGAAGATTGGGCGTTGAGTGTATTGAAAGGGCGAATATAGAGTATGTTAACTAGGTCGCCTATCCCTCGTCCTTGCACTCTCTCAGAGTCAAGTAAAGGCGGCCACGTCGTAGTTGTTGATCAAAAGTGTAGTGTTTGTTTCACACGCTACCGACTGACTAACAGCTATGACTACACAAATTATCATGCGAGCTGAAGATTTAAATAAGTAATGTATGAAAGAAGATACGCTATCGGTCGAAATGAAAAGACCCTTACAA
>JAHHPV010011823.1:0-12029 GCA_023547045.1 Mycena sp. WM
ATATGTCTCAGGAATATTCTAAGCTTATGGAAAGTCAACCATTTGTCTACAGTGTGAGGACTTGTCTGCCAAGCTTCATCCGTTCAGCCATGATTACAAGCTGTGAGCCTGTGATTGGAGGTCGGCAACGTCGGCAGCCTGCCTGAGATCGGTGATGTCCGATTGATATTCCCGGATTGGGAAATGTTTTGACCTCTCCTGCTCTGTTGCCCAGTACACCGTTCTGACGCCTCAAAATGCTGTTAATTGATGTTAAACTACTACCTGACCTCAAAACAGCTTTCTGGAGTCCCGAATCTTGTGCTTTACTTTTCCATAGCAAATACTTATTACAGTTTGTAAACTATTTTAAACGGTTTATAAACCTTTTTCTTAGGGTTTTAGTTTAGTTTACGGCTGACCGTAAACCTAAACTAAGCAGTTGGAGCCTTAACTGAGAAGTATCGAAGTATCGATTGAACTGGAACGTTTGGATTGGGTGGCCACGGAAGAGAGGAACGACCAATGTCTTTTTTGCTAGCGTCTGATGCGGTTGGCTCGAGTGAGTATCAAGATCTAGAGCAGTGCTCTGGGCTGAGAATTGGTGATCGCCGGAAGTACATGGTAAAAACTCGAAAGGTCCTGTACCTTGCTAAGGTGACTATCTTGCTAGCGCGAGCTGAAATCCGGATCCCCCAAACAAACGAGCGAAGCGAAGCATCTCGATTCCTTTTCTGAGATCAGAAGGAATCCAAGTTCGATTCAATTCAAAAATTGCCGGCTTTTAGGGTCCTCGGACCCGAAAACCGGATGAGGTATTGAGATAGAACCATGCCTATTGTGTCAGTCTGCTTTCTCCCTACAAGGCAGGCTTGTACAGGACCTTTCATGCCAACTGGTTCTACTGCAGTAATCTTGCCAAGTGTTCAGGATGGCCGCCTATGACCTGAACACTTTTGGTCGAGGTGGCGGTGACAACCGACATTTCCAGCTCAAAATGGCTCAAAACTACGATAATTTCTCTTCCCAGAGTGATCTCAAAAGCCAGGAGTAGCCGTCTACCCAACGTCCGGAAGAACATACAGATCCAAGATTAAGAAATACATTTTAGATCACAGTAAAATACAAAGTTCGTGGAACTGCGTCCATACCAAAAAGCTACTGTGCAGCCTTGATGAGGTCTGCGGCTTTTTCGGCCACGCCGAACAGCGTGGATGCCAAATGCGCGCTGACTTGGAGCGGGACAATCGACGCGTCAACAACCCGCACGTTTGAGGTGTCGTAAATCTTGAGCTGGGCATTGACAACGCCCCCAAGTTCACGCCGCATCATCGCCGTGGTGCCGATAGGATGCGCCACCGATGCAAAGCCGTTCTTGATCCACGTCTGCCACGCAGCGTCCGTACCACGCTGGGCATTGTCAGGAACGGCGTTTCCTGGAATTGTCTCTCCAGTCGAAAGAGAGCTGGTGGGATAAAACGATTTAAGAGAGCATTTCCAACTACCCGTGGCCACCACTCACCTCAGAGGCGGGCTGGTAATTATGCGACGCGCCAAACGCGCAGCGGCGACCTGCATATCAAGGTCCATTCCCACGCTGAAGTAGTTGACTCGGATCGTGGGGTATATGAAGGGGTCGGTCGACTGGATTCAAAGATGAACAAGAGATCTTGAACGGTGATCACTGCGACGCTCACAGTTATCTTGACACTGCCCCGGCTGAAAGGAAGTAGCTGCCACAAAACAATGCCAATATCCCTGCGAGAGTATAGTTGATCAGCCAAGCACAAAGTTCCAGAACGACTGACTCACGCGGGGAACCCGGTGTCATAAAATAACTCGGCGACTGGGGCGTTGTTGTTGATAATGAGATTGGCTTGGACCTGATATATTTGCTGCAACGCCACCGCAGAGAGAGCGGATCCGGCTTGCGAGTTGGCCCAAGCTGAGAGGTTGCCCTGTATTTGAGCAACCTTTGTGCTGGCCTGCGAGCCGAAAAGCTGATAGATATTTGGGTAGGCGAAGGCAACCGAAGGACCTCTGCCACCCACGTCAAATCCATTGCCGGCCGCACCGAGAGCATTCTCGGTCTGCTCTTGCAAGTTCTTGCCCACGGTCTTGAGGTCAATCTGGGTCTGAATGCCGAGTGGGCCGAGGATGCTCGAATCTCCGATTCCAGAGAGTTGAAGGAGGGCGGGTGTCTGGACGGAGTTCAGCGAATCAATTCAAAGCAATGCAAAAATGAGCGAACCTGAATGGCACCAGCAGCGATAATAACCTCGCGTCTGGCATGTGCAAAATAGCGGTAGGTGTTGTTTTCCCAGAAGCGATATTCCACGCCGGAGGCGGTAAGTGGAATGCTCCCAGGGTTAGACCACTGAATCTTTGTGACCTAATTTTGTCGTTTTGAGAACAGCTACTTAACCAAGGAAGGAGGTGTCTCACTATATGCCTTCCCAATGTCACCCAGTTAGTCCGCTGGCTCTCCACCGGTGTCAGATAAGCCTCAACAGACGACGAACGGTGGTCTGATCTGTGCCAATCTATGCTCTGAAACGCATATGTTACGAATAAATAAAATAAAAAGTGGCGAGAAGCCCACAAGAGGAGTAATGGATACGCAGTTTGGCGTCCCGCCATTTAAGTCTTGGAAGTGGCTGATACCTGCTTGTGATTTAGTTAAGCGTATGAAGCACATTGTGCGGCATATTACCGGTGAGATTGACGATTGTATTCACAAAAGCGGGCTGTTGGGGGCCACCATACATCAAGTCTGAGTAGGTGACTTGAACAGGTCCCGACGTTCCATGATATGATGCATTCGATTGTGCGCCCTTGGCCGCTTGTTGCGCATTGGGAGCAGAGAATGCTTCAGCCTAAGAAATCGTTCCCAATTCAAGTTGAGACGAACTTCCATCCGATGAGATTTGTCGCCGACTCGCACGTACCTTCTTCATATAATTAAACATTCCTGCCCAGTTCCACCCAACAGTCGACTCATTAGCCTCGAGCAACGTCGACCATGCATCGTATTGCGCATTCAATCCCCGTGTCCAATGCCCACCGTTGATTGATGAACTTCCGCCTAGTGTTTTACCGCTTTGCAGAATAATATTAGATGCAAGTTCGAGGGTGCGAGAAAAGCCGAGTACACACCCGTGGATAACTTTCCCCTGCTCCGCGGTCCACGCCCAGTCCATGGGCCCACCAAATGCTTGACTGTACGCGTATATATCATAGATTTCGGGGTTTGTGCGGTCGTCCTCTCCAGCCTCGATGAGGAGGACGGTCATAGCGGGGTTTTCGGCCAGTCGTGCGGCGACAGTCATGCCGGTTAAACCTCCTCCAACCTTAAAAGAGGGATTGGAGTGATTATGCGCAAACCGCTGCTTGGGGAAAATACTCGCCACAATATAGTCGAAGGTACTTCCATTGATCCCCACCGAGGAGTATGTCACGCCGGATACGCGTTTCTGGAGAATCGGGGACGCAAATGTGAGAGAGGCGAGGGCGAGAAGCCCAAATGATGTTACTGATTTCATGATGTGCAGAGAATACCGGAAGCACCCAGTATATATACGACAGAAAACTAGAAAATGGCTGATCTAGTCATGTTCGGGTGTCCATCCAGAGCAGTTCTGTGTGCGGACCAGAGCAGAACACTTGAAACTACTGTAATCTAGCCCGGGCAATCTTAGCCACACGTTCTCGGGCCGTGTTAGCCATCAGGACCTAGAACCAAGAAGAACTGCAGCCGGATTCGGAAATGGCTGGACATCCATTCGCACCGGCGGGTCCAGATCGCGAAGATTTGAGATGTCTACTCCAGTCCGCATGCTCGATTGTATAAAGACCATCACGGCTGCGCTCTATTTCGCATATGAGTAGTCCACATGATCCCGAATGTTGCTGAGACAGGTACCAGGACAAAGCACGTAATGGGAACCGCATTAAAGATCGTAATGAATCATTGACATTGGGCCAAGAAATATTGACCACCAGGGGAGATTATTCATCGAGGTTCCATTTAAGAAAATATCGATAACCCACTCTTGAATTACCGTTGAAAGAAAAAAAAATGGTGTTCGTCTCTGTATGCCTTCAAGGTATGAAACCGGGGTTTAGGAGTTGTGAATATGAATGATGTTTAGCAAGATCTGTGCTGGGACTTGAGAAATCGTCAGTTGATTTTGCCGTCCTGCTACTGAGGAACCGAACAAGAGTGTGACTGCTCTATCCTCGCCGAAACTCTCAGGAGTGCACCGTTAACATATTCCACAGTAATTAGAATCTGAGAAATCAACACCACTAAAAGACGCACACACTACATCCCAAAAGATCACAACCCGCTGTTGATTCGGAGAGGATGTGCGTCGATTTTCTACTTTTGATCCTGCATTTCGCACCCAGATGCGATGTAGGTCGGTAAAGCAATATCCAATACCGGGAAAGTACTCACATTTGGCCGGGTGATTTTGCAGTCTGAGCGTGTTCAGCTTGAACATTGGTACTGACGGGTGCAGCCCACGACCAAGAGATCAAATTCGGAGGCTAAGAATGGCGGTACTAACGAGAATTGAAAACGAAAACTGGCCAGAGCGCGGCGCCATCATTCGGCAAGTCCGGCCATCAAAGAAGTCAGTGACAGCTGTGTATTGAACTAACCGCAGCCTGGTCTCGCTGGGACCATGGAACACGCGGTATTTACTTTTTGGTGTGTGTAGCTTTATTCTACCATCTTTCCTAAGTTTTTTCTGTGGATTCTCTGTGGTACTTCACAGTACTGGATGATCAAATGTTATTCTAGGGACACAATTCTTCAGCATTTTACATATTATTACTTTCAGCAAAACAACCAGAGGATTCAAATGATTAATGACCTCTGGCCTCGAAGTATAGGCTCCAGTATATACAAGAAACGAAAACGAAAATGGATATATATAGACAGCCGGAGGATTGCTGCTGATGGCCGCGAGTAACAGCTTGGCTAAAATAGGGGGGTCACCTCTGACCATTTAAGAGTCCTACCTGCAAGTCTCCCGTGCACATGCAGATTAGGTTGCTTCTAAGCATATGCCATGTCTCATAATAGCCTATTTAGTATGTATAGTCCCAAACTAGAATGCACAACATCAACGGTTCCGAGGTTTCCAGTGTCTCTGGATCCAGAAACTTGCTGCAAAACATTAGGGTATCCTATGATGTCATCAGTGAGGAGCCTATACTTCGAGGCCAGAGATCGTTAATCATTTGAATCCTCTGGTTGTTTTGCTGAAAGTAATAATATGTAAAATGCTGAAGAATTGTGTCCCTAGAATAACATTTGATTGTCCAGTACTGTGAAGTACCACAGAGAATCCACAGAACAAACTTAGGAAAGATAGTAGAATAAAATTACACACATCAGAAAGTAAATATCGTGTTCCATAGTCCCAGCAAGAACGGGCTGCAGTTAGTTCAATACAGAACTGTGACTGACTTTTTTGATGGCTGTACTTGCCGGATGATGGCGCTGCGGTCTGGTCAGTTTTTGTTTTTGATTCTTGTTAGTATCGGCTAAGAATTGAGATAGAAACACAGCTTATCCCAAAGGTGGAAGCACTGAGGATCACATCAGTCATATGAGTAGCTAAGACTAAGAGTAGTGAATTGGGACAGAGTGTACTGTTTGTCTGTGAAGCGGGATGGATAGAGCCTCATAGAAGGGGGTACTCTTTTGCATCCATACTGACAAATAATGGAACCACCGGTGGAAGAACATGTGTGTCGCACAATCAAGCTTGGAGGCAAGGATGGTTGTCGTGATGTGACAAGCAAAAGGCAGTTCCAGCTCATCACCAAGAACAGAGCCAAATAGACTCACCACATCCTTCTTGACTACCACCCACTTCAGTGTTTTCTCCTTTCTTCTCTGCTACACGTCATTGTGCTCCAGCAACTTACCTGAGTCTCATCTGTATTGAGTATACTCCAGAATGACATGGGTTGTCCTTGGATGACTCAGATGATGTGTCCTGAAGAGGTCGGATGGCTTGGTGCATGGAGTATAGCTCCTGAGTTGCGATGGACTCTTTGATCCCACATAAACATGCTCCTAGTCACTTCTTAGGTCACAATGGTAATCAAGATATCTGCTGCATCTACTATATCATTTCAACCAAATGTTCACAGGATGTCACCTGTCACGTGACTCACCACAAATGTTCACGGGACTCAGTGTGCAATTCTCAGCAATCACGAGAAAATTACCATAAGTGGAAGTCCAACATTTGCTGGACTCAAAGTTTTTGCATTTTTATACATTTTGAGCCCTAAAATCATGATGTCACTGTCACCAAGGTCAAATTTGTTCAGTTCACGACCCCCCATCACCTAAACATTTGGTTGAAATGATACAGTACATTAGGAAAAATTCCACTGTATACATAGTGCAATGTAGTCAGTGTAGTCGCTGTAGTGCTGTCGACAACCCCCTATTATACATGTCGTTGTAGCAGCCTGTGACAACTCTGTAGCACAATATAATTTCATAGCACCATAGTTGCATAGCCTAAAACCCCCTGTTATATATGTTGTTGTAGCAGCCTTTGACAACTCTGTAGCACAATATAGTTTCATAGTACTGTAGTTGCATCGCCTACAACTCCCTGTTATATATGTTGTTGTAGCAGCCCGCAAAACTCTATAGCACAATATAGTTTCATAGCACCATAGTTGCATAGCCTACATAGCACCATATAGTTCATATTGCTTGCATAGTACATGGCCAGTGCCTCTTTCAGCTCACAGATGCTGGAAACAAGATGCATTGATGTTGGGCTGATACAACAACACAAGTCCATATGTTGTAGGTCGGGATGTGAGGCGGAACCCTGAACAAGTTGAAGACGGTGTGATATCCACTCAGGTATAGAACCTAGGGTGTAGACACAATCCACAGGAGAGTGGATAGGAAGCAGGACAAGGTGGAGACTATTCCTGTGTCAAGCCAAAGCAAAAGTCTACCTAGCATATATATATTTTGAACTGTATTAAAGGCAATTGTGGTTCGTCATGATCAGGTCCACAACGGTAACATTAAGGAGTCTTAATGCTGATACTCCTCAGCATTAGAGACTCCTGATGTTGATCCTCCTGGACTCCTCTGTGTGTATCACCATAGCGTTTGGGGGTTAGGGGACCCAACCACACAGGTTCCCTAACTCCTAATGTCTTCCTGTTTCCAGTCATTGAAACCTGGATTGGTTTGCAACCATCCTAGAACCTGTGATCAGGTTTCAACTGTGAGAAGGTCCTGTGAGAGCATCATGTGAGCCCCATGCCACTAGATGTGTCTGTATCCATACAGATGCGTCACACAAAAAGTTAGAACCTGGGTGATTCATGACAAAAGATATAGTATAGCTAACTGCATGAAGGGTAGATTGATTGGTGCATGACATTGCAGATTTGACCTAATGGCATACTCTTGATGCACCTACATCATTGCAGCATGGTGTAAGGTAAGGGTAAGGTAGAGGTTGCACAATGAAATATGGTTAAGTAGATGTTCAGTTCAAACCATCTTGCAGATGTGGTCCAGACAGAGTGAAAGTGAGGCCGATGGTTGACAAAAAAAGAGTTTTCCAACTTGTGTCTCGATTCCACAGGCTGAGAAGAGAGCTAGAGCACAAGTATGTACACCCCCACAGAGAAAACTTGAAGGAGACTTGAAGTACCATTTGGAGAATGTTGGTGGGTCAGTGATATCAGTAGATGTGATTGAATTTCTCCACAAATTTGTACATCATAAAAATTAATTTTCTACACAAATTGCTATAAAATTCTGGGCTACCCAAATGGGGTCCCAAGATTAATGTTAGACTTAGAAGATTAAATCTGATAAAACTGAATCATAAAAAGTGCCGACAACTGGATTTGCACAAGGAACATTATGATAATGCTTACAGAAAAGTGTAGGATATAACCACTACACTAAGCAAGCTCCTTCACATTTTGTACATATCAAGCACCCTAGAAGGGAAAAAGGGAAATATCTATAAAGTCTGTTTCATGTTGTGTATATTGTAGAGAGTATGTGTGATTGCACTACCGTACCATTTTGCCAAGTTCTCCACGTGACACATGATGCCCACTGAACTGAACCACTGGTCACAGTGCCATTGAGACTTTGAAATTTTATAGCTAAAATAGGCTCAAAAATGTAAAATTCAGGAACTCTAGATTGAATTTTTGCAAAGATTACAGCTCTTTGTGAAATTGATGACAGTTGCTGCCAAAAAAAAACAAAGAAACAAACTTTTGATATCCTGTACCAAACACTATTTCATGCCTTCTGCATGCTTTTCAGTGATTCTTTGAGGTGCAGGACTGATTATTATTGACCAAACTACCATTTAGCACTGTTGAACTGCCAAAAACGGATCACAGCACAATTGGTGCACTGTTCAGCACTGGATTAAACAGTACATACTTGTGTGCTTCACTTCCCGGTTCCCGTCTCCCACTTGTGTCTCTCATCGACCATCACTCTCTATCACTTGTCCTCAAACGATACCATCATGCCTGGCTGCATTGTACAAGCCCAAGTTAAACTGGCTGCAATAAATCTTTTTGAGTGCAACATCTTGCTGCTTGCCGACATTCTTGATATTGTTGGGTTCTCTGAATCTACATTTTGGCACACAAGAAAGCTCTGGAGAGAGATGAGATGGGTGGAGAAGCCTACAAGTATGATATCTGAGCGCTGCAAACTTCATTGTGACAATCTGGACTATATCATGAACCTTGTCTGAGCCTGCCCAGACTGGTTTCTTGATGAGTTGCTCAAACTTCTCCAGCACAATCAACACATCTCTGTGCATTTTACCACAATCTTTTGTGAGCTCGAGTGTTTCGGGATATCGAGAAAGAAGTTGAAGAAAGTTGTGAAGGAGTGCAATGAGAAGGTTTGCCTAGATTTCATGCAGCGCATAGCAGAGTATCCCGCAGAATACCCCGACTTTCTCAACAAGACATCCAAGAATGACTGCACTTACAGCTGAGGGTATGAGTGGGCAAAGAAGGGCAGTCACACAAAGATGAAAGAGGAATTTGTGAGGGGGACGCACCTCACAACAACAGGGCTTCTGACGGTTGATGGGATGCTTGCAAACATAGTGGTGGAAGGCTCAATGAAGCACCCCACTTATCTCGACTTCATTGAGCACAAAGTGGTATGAATCTTTTATCCTGTCTGATGATCTTCTCATCTCTGATGTACAGATGGTGCTTACCTCCCCTTTCCCTGGCCCATTGTCCATTCTTGTGATGGACAACACCCACATTCACCATGGTGAAGAAATCCTTGAGCTTGCTGAAAGATTTGGTAAGTATAATTCCTTTTTAACCAATGCCCGTGCACACAAAGCCTCATATCACATATAAAGGTGTTCATATTGAATTTCTCCCTCCCTACTCCCCTGATCTCAACCCCATTGAGGAGGAATTCTCGAAAATCAAGGCCTTCATTTGCCACCACTCCGATATTTTCTGAGCATCAATTGGTGCTGTGCTCATCTACAACATGAAAATTGCGATGGAAATAATTACATCCTCCGATGCTGACAGCTATTTTATGCATGCGGGCTACTTCTAACTGTGTACAATATCGATTTATCAAGACATAATTGCATTCTTATTACAGTGCAACTAGTTCAAGCAGGTTTACAGGCAGTAAGTGGTGAGTCCAATTGTTGTCCTTCACAATGGCACCACCCACTGCCATACCGTGTCCTGCAGCTCAGCAATGTCGCCTGGTAAAAACTCCATTTTCTGCAAATCCATCACATGGATGAAGCAGAACATGGATGCATTCTTGTACCGGTTAGCAGTCAATTTCTTCAAGATACAGTCATTGAGGTTGTACTGGATACAAAACATCGAGATTTACATCAGTTCCCCGGGCTGTGTATTCGGGGGAATGAGCATGTTCAGTTCTTTGACATGATGTGGTTGACTGGCAGCGGGAGCAGGGGCCAGGTGAAGGAAATTCGCAAGTCTATCAAAAGAGATGTTGATCGTTGGCACAGTAGATGTGGGTTGATTTGCTGCATTCACCGCAATACACTTGTGCAGAGTGAAATAAGGGGCAAGACCACCTTTCCCTTTCCCGCTGAAAATTGCATGGTTTGGTGGAGTATCGGCATCGGCATTGCCCTTGGCCTATATGGATATTAGCACCAGTCAGATCAAATTTAGGATTGTACCCATGTGGCAGCCCACAAATTGAAGTGAACATGCCCCAGTAGAATGTGCTGTTTCTCTTTGCCTAACACCCAGCAATAATCACTCCCATCGTTTGTATGACACATGTATTTTGTATGCAACAGTCCGATCTTGGCATTGATTTCAGCATTCGGCATGGAGATGTCTTTGGATGGAATCTAATATTCAGAATGAAGGGACAGCAATCCTTTTACAGATGCGGCTTACCTTAGACTTCATGTCCTTTTTCTTCTTCTTCTTCTTCTTCTTTTTGTCATCCTCGGTGTCCAAATCTTCGGCATTGTTCTCCTAAGTGGATTCCATCAGATGCTTGAGTGATTAGTGGAGAGCCAAGAACAAATCTGGAGTTGCACTACAGCCAGATTGATTTTGAGATCTTTACACTTGATTGCAGCCGCTTCCATGACTTTGTACACCTCCTCGTCATCCAACTGGACGTAGTTGGAAACTTGGTGTGGAACCTGAAAGAGGAAGTGAGCAGAGCAGGGTTGAGGAGGGACCACAGAAAGTGGGGGTTCCCCTGACAATCCCTGGGTTAAATTTTTCTCAAATTAATTGCACAGGAGTACCACACAGGATGGACTGCTGCTCTTTGAGTAAATGTCATAGCACTAACATGTATCAACTTCTTCTTTGATGACATCCCTTGTGGTTGAATGTGTATTGTATTTTGCTAGTGTTGTTGGAAGTGTGTGTCAAAATTAATTCTGCATGCACATGTATTGATAACTCTAAGCCACGGTTAGGTTCAGAACTGGTCAAACCGGGTCTGTATCTGCATCACAAACTCCTCTGTACATTTTGATAGGACATTCCTTGCTTTTGACCATCCCCTTGCTCATGTTGGGCTGGCTGCACCACCCTGCCTATCATCCCTGATTACTCTGCTTCATTCTCCTTCCTCACCCATGTCACCCAATAATGACAAGACTATAGTCAGCCCCGCACAACTACATCCACACACAATTCACATCAGCCACTGGTAGTTGGTCATGTTCTCATCCCATGAGCTAGGCATTGCTTCGGCCACAGTATGTACTCCTGTGCACACATTCTCCAGCACACACACTGACAAGTGCACCCTACTTGCAACCACCTTATGCCCACCCTATTCCCATCCTGCCAGCATCACACTGCCCACATCCCTGTCACTTCCGTGCCACCTCACATCACACCCTTGATCCCACCCTATTGTGGCCTGCTTCCACCTTGCCTGTTACTCATGAAATCCCCATGGTAATGCTTCCATATAGTGTGCTGCATTTGCAGCCTCAGTCAGATCAGTGATTTGATTTTTCATCATGTTCCCCTCACAGTGCACCAGATCAATTTCTGTTCCACAAGATTAAATCTGTGCTGCCACTGCCATTCAATGTTTGTCTCTGTTCTCTCTTCATTCTCCCAGATCTGATTAGTGCTTAGATTCACCGCCTCTACATTGAATCTTTTTGAAGATTAAATCGCTCCAAACCTTTCATGAGTGTTGTTGATTTGATTCTTTTCTCTGCCATCACCCAGATTAATCTGGTGACATAGCTTCCTGTACAATAAATCTTGGTACTTTTTGGGCAGCTGGAAAGTTCTCAGCAAATCATGTAAAAAATGATTTTTGATGCTGTACATTCACAGCCTCAATCAGATTTGTGATCTGATTTTTCATCATGTTCCCACACTGGGGGCAACCAGCGAGGCATGCAAACACCAAGTACATTACACACATGTGGCTCGTGGTCGGAACAAAGCCCATGTCAGCAACGGCTCCTGGGTCGGCTAAACGGCGAGTA
>JAHHPV010011928.1:0-12000 GCA_023547045.1 Mycena sp. WM
CAGCTCATATACTCAGGATAATGCATTACATCCCGGGGTGGGCCCGCAGATGTAATGCATTATGTTTGGGGACTCCCCGCACAGCCTGAGCACTGATGTAACCGTGATGATTGATATTGTTCGGCCATCCTGACATCCCTCGGCATCTCCGCAATTGATCGCTGATGGTGTTCTTGGGCCGGTGGACTTTGAAATAGCTGACATGCTCACGTGATCCTATCCGCCGCTTGCCAGGGGGAAAAAAATGGAATTTTGGGGGCTTTTTGGGGCCTTTTCCATCGACTTGATGCCATTCGAAGCATAAATAGATGCTCCCCTTCTACTGAGTGTATCTCCGAGGGCTATAACGAGATCCCGGTGGCACCGGCATCATTTCTTTGTCCGAGACGGTTTTCGTAATTGTGCTCCCGCCCGTTTGCTTACGGCCCAAATCCACTTTCTCATCCATTTACAATCTTATTCTATCCCTCCTGGCTAAGCCCCTGCATCCCCGCTTCCTGCGCAGGCCCTGCAAGCCTTGTTTCATCCTCGGGCTGCATTTCGATAACCGGCCCGCTTCCCGCGCCCTGCGCCGTACTCTGGGAGGTGGCCGACTTGTAGAGAGGTCTGGGAGCGGGTCTCTCCTTCGCGTTGGGCTCTCCCAGCTCTTGGGGCAGCGGTGAGCTCCTTTGATCCGCAATTTCGTTCCCGGGCAGTACCGGCTCACTAGGAGCGGCGGTGGTGGAGGAGATGGTGGGAGACGCTTGCACATCAGAATCGGAGTCCCTGTGTAGCGTTTCAGGCGGTAGGAGCAACAGGAACGAGCGGAGTGACTTACTTGTGCAATTGCTCGAGGACCCACGTGACCTCGGCAATGCCCTCTTCCCAATCCAGCGACGCTACGCTCATCGCGTCGCGCCACCACTTCAGCACCATCAGCACCTTCAAGAACCCATTCTGGCCATACAAATCAAGGCACTCCAACGGCCCCGTTCCACGTAACAGCGGCCGTGTCTCTCCGCGCCACCCGGGATTGATATCAATCCACCACGCCCACCAGCTCTTTCCAAGACTTTCCGCATCGTCGATGACTGGCGTGTGGTTGCGTGCACGAGATACCCAGTCCTTCACCTCCTTGGGTCTTTTCTTTGCTGGATGGCCTTGTTTCTGTCGAATCGAAGGACACTCGTAAGTAAATTTAGCCGCGTTACATACAAAGCCTGGGAGACGTTGATGGTCCTGGCGTAAGTCATCACTCACCGTCCCCTCAAAGCCCGCCTTTTTCTCTCTTGCCCACCACACCGACAGCAGCGCTTCCCATCCATCCCCGTACTCTATCTTGCTCAAGAACTCTTGCGCGGTCTTGGCCCAGGGCTTGATATCCCCTGGCAAGCTGGTCTGTGCCGGTGCCTGGCGCCCCTGCTTTGCCTTCGCCGCTGGTGGCGCTTTTGCCCTCGCTGGTGCCGTCTTCTCCCCAGGTTCGTCCTCTGAGCCACTGTCTTCGTCGTCCTCCTCGCTGATTTCGTCGATAGCATCTCCGCTACTTCTGGCTTTCTTCGTGCTGCTTTTGCGCCGTTTTCCCTGCCGTTTTCCCTGCTTCCCGGCTTTGCGCTTCGTCGGCGCCACTGCTCCTTCCCACCGTGTCTCTTTTTGCGGTGCGCCGAGCCCCAGCCCATCCAGCATGTAGTGATTCCACGCCGCGTTGTTCTCCCGTCGCAGCGACTCTGCATCCATTGTACGCAGCTCGGCCAATCTCGCAATGCGGGCTTCGACTGACATCTCCTCTAGCTGCCTCAGCAGGTCGCTGTTAAGTGGGCCCGCGAAGTCCGTGCCGTACGGATCCACTGGCGGTGTACCATCATCCAGAACCAAAGGTTTATTCACCGGTCCCGGCAACAGCGTCGAGGGGAAGTCGAAGTCGAAGGTAGTGGGGTCAAACACGAACGCATTAGGGTCGAGCGATCCCTCCCCGATCCCGAGGTGCGCACGTATCTCCGCGTCAGAGAACGTGTCTGTGACCTGGGCTGTGTTTACCGTCGCAGGCGTGGGGACGGGCGGCGCAGGCGGGGACACTGTCGTCGGGAGTGGGTACACCGTACTTGGGAAGGGCGGGGCGGGCGGGGGCGCTGTTGTCGGGACGGACAGCGCAGGCAAAGGCGCCGGCGGCTGGCCTGCGTCTGGCGCCGTCCCTCCCCCGCTCCCACTTGGTGATGGAGATTCTCCCTGCCGGATTTTGTCTACAAGGCCCCTCGATCAGTACCGACCTCATGCAGAACAATACAGACCACTTACGGGCATTCCACACAAACCTACTGAAGTTCCGCATCACGTCTGCGTATACGGCGCTATCGGCTCTCGAGAAGTCCAGCCCCGATGGCGTGGAATCCTTCACCCCCGCGTGCATGCTGCAATGATGACCATGAGTGTCGCTCTGCATAGCTTAACTGAAGAACGCATAACTTGCCTCACACACTCAATATCTAGCTTCTCCTCACTCTTCTTCACTCGTCCTGCAAGAATTGAAATCTCGTATCCTGTATGCGCTGCGAGGCCGTCCAGCAACGGTCCCACGAGAGCAGAAAACCGTTCGCGCGCCCTGTCGAATGTGAGTCAGGCAATACGCTCATAAGTACGACGATTCCACCCACTTGCTCCGAGCCTCCTCATCAAGTCCGGGCAGGCCTTCCATAGCGTCTTGATGCTTCTCCTTCAGGGCGGCGGCCTCCGCATCTGCTTCCGCCTCGATTCTCAGGCGCACATCCTGGGGCTCTGCCTGAAACAGCTCTTGGGCGATCTTCGCGCGTACCGCCAACTCTTCCGCCTTCGCAATGCCGTCTGCCTCTTTCTTTGCCTTGAAAGCTTTGGTGACTCCGGCTTTGAAATCCTCGTGCTGCATATAAAACTGATAGTATGACAGCCTTTTCGGTAATGGCGTGGCAGGGGTGCGGAAGCACGTAAGCCACGGCGTCCAAGGATTTTTGACAGTCCGTGCTCCTCCCTTCTGACGGCCTAACCACCCTTTGATTTTCTGTAGGCCAATCCTTAGCGCGCTGTACCAAATAGAATCTGACACAACCTACCGCCTCTATCACAGGCATTAACTGCTCGCGCTCCTTGACCTCCTCTGGAGTTTGCGGGGCCCTCCCGTAGTCAGTCGAATCCTCGGGGTCGGGGTCTTGCGTCAGAGGCAGACGCCACGGGAACACCTTCCAATAGCGCTTGAAGAGACCATCCCAAATTTCTCGCGTCGTTCCGCGTTCCGAGGCTTTGGCATAAGTTGGGTAGAAGTCTGATAGAAATTCCTGGCGTGCACCCTGGAAATCACTACGTTTTCCCGGTTTTTCTCTGGGTTTGGTCGACATCTCCCAATTCTGAATCAGGAAAGAAAGTGTGACCAAGCAAAGTAACACTCCTCATGCAAGAACTCCCAGTCCTCCACCCCGACACTATTGAAGGTACCCGGCTATCTGCCCGCCATGCCAGCGACTGGGTCGCCGAGGCAATCCGCGAGCGCTCCAGGACGCGGGAGGAGGACATCCACCGCATTGATCAAGAATGTCGCGAGCACGGGTACGACGCATGGTGTCCAGGGAACGAACTGACACACGAGTACGCCAAGCGCGCCGCACTGAACAGTAGGGCCCCTCCTGCATTTAACGAGACTACATTCTGACTTGATTTGCTTAGCTATTGCTCGACACTTTGTTCCCGCGCGGACAGCTAAAGTCTTCCGCGCTCATTTCCAGCGCTACCTTCGGCTCGAGCACCAGCACTACCTTCAGCACCCCCGCACCCAGAAGTTCATCCACCCGGAATTCCCTGTGAAGCCGCCCCTTCTCATGTGGCGCGCAGGCGTGGCCGTGCGTGCCTGGAGCCCGCCACCTGCCAGTACTTCTTGGGCTCAGGCTCAGGAGCGTGCCGCCGCTCAGGAACGGGCGGCCTCTGCCTCTTCGTGGGCGTCAAGCTGGACAGAGACGGTGGAATGGGGGAACGGTGGGCCATGGGGGCCTGCTGATCCATGGGGTATCGAGGCGCATCTTTTCACTGAGTCGGACGACGAGATCTCGCCTGTCTTTAAAAATGTACCCCTTCCCCAATAATATTATATGATATTCTTCTGTTCTTTCTGAAAGACTTCTTTCGATGAGTAAAAAAGGCGTATTCAGCTCATTACAGTCCAAGTAGTCTACAGATTGTCAGTATTGCCCGTCCGTTCCACAAATGCTTCCAGCCGCCTCTGATCCCGCGTCTCCATCACCCGAGCAGGGGAAAGCCGCTGAGTATAGATATAGTCGATTAAGTCGTATCTGCAAACGAATATCTATTTTGTTTCGCGCTCAGAGTGGAAACTACTACTCACCGGTCTTCGAAAAGCATCAGAGTCCCCTCGATTCCCCACAGAGTGTCCCCCGCTCTCCAGCTGCCCTGCTGTCTTGCCGAGGGCACGATGGGGATTGCGCGTCTGGTGGAAGCCGAAGGTCGCGATGTAGATGCATATCCGGAGTTGTGAGGCGACGGCACAGAGGGATGAGGGATAGGAGAGTGAGGAGAGGCAGGTGAGGCAGGTGAGACATAGGGGAGTCGACGAGAAGCTGGTGCTCGACGAGTGGGCGGAGTGGTGGGTGTAGCACTGGACCGCGCAGAACTGTGAGTTGGCGGCACAGTTGGACGAGAGACAGCAGGGAGAGGGTGCGAGATTTCCTGGTGCCTCGAGGGGGGTGCTGAAGAATGCCGGGGCGGCGAAGGCAGAGGCGATGGAGTTGGTGAGGGTGGTGCATGATCGCCGTCGTCAAGGGCATGGGTGTGAAACTCCGCACACATCCAGTTCCAGACGCCAACAGCCTCTTCGTAGGTGTCCGACCTCTTCCACCGCCCATTGGAGAATTTATGTATCTGCTCGCGGGCCCGGCGCCTTGAGATAAAATTCTTATCGCCTCAGAGAAAAATTGAAAATAAAAGTTACTCATCAGTGTAGATGCCTGGCTCAAACCCAACCCCCACGGTGTAGAAGTATCGGCCCGTCAAGGAAGAATGCAGCTGACGGTCTTCGTGGCCCGCAGAGGGTAAGAAAGTGGGAGAGCAAGCCATGTCTTCGTGACAACGTAAGTGACGTAACATGAGTGTCTCTCGTCTTACTCAAATGCAGTCGACCGACCTCCAACGTAGCGAGCACTCCGATCCTCAGCGCGGGGAACGCTTCATCGACTGCGACAGGTTGTTGCAAAATCGGCACTCATGCGCCCATTCACCCACCCATATTCTGGAAATTCAGTACGATGTGGCGTGCGGCTGGGATGGCGAGGGAATCGAGCGGTGGTGGGAAGCGAGCGTCTCCGGAGCAGACGCAGCTGGAGCAGACGCAACTGTTGACCTGGTTGACCTGGTAGATTCTTGGGCTCACGAACCCCTGGAGGCCCAGTAAGTCGGCTCACGTAGATGCCTATACCAGCGACTCATCATGACCCATTCCTAAGATTCTTTTATCTCCTGTGTGTGCTTTCCGGTGCCAAGATCGACACAGACTTCCGTAGTGTTGGCATTTCCAGCTACCCATCCAGAATGTACCGGGCGAGGTTGTGATACGAGGGTAGTTATATGCTTGTACTTTGCACGAAGAAATCCTTGTCCCGCCGCCATTTCTAATTCTTGAGTACATGAAATATTTGTGAGACTTCCTGAGGGACCCTTTCAAGTAAACATACGGGCCGTTAAACATCTGGGTTATGGATGGATAACATCCACGACGTTCGACTGAATCCAAGCCAGACCCGCGAACTCGTTACGGCCTGATCGTGAACTCGCTACGGCCAATCTTGTGAAAGAAACACCCTACATCTTTATATCCAAGACGGCTTTCGCAAAACTGAACTGGCACTTTTTTTCTATACATGTTAGGGTAAGTTCTCAAATAAAATTACAATTTTAGAGCACATATGCCTGAACCAAGGTCGAGCATAGTTTGAGGCAAAGATCCGTACGTGATTCTTGGTGCTTTTCAGTTCTCGACCACTATCATGTCAACTCAAACTTCTGCAATCGACCCAAAACTTGCTCCAAAGCCCGGGTAGACCTTCTATTATCCTATGCCAGCTTGTTCCAGTCTCAATACCCTCACCCAAGGCACAAAAACGCAAAAAAGGGTGGGGATCGTCCCAGGCTTTCGCCAGCGAAGGCGGCCGCTCGACTCGAAGCCGATCAGAAATATCGATGGAAGTACGTCACCGTACTTGCTCTCTTACAATTACAGCTCACTCTCAGCCAGAAACGAGGACACTTTGCGTGAAAAGGCCAGGGTCCGCATGGCCAAGTAAGTATTCTGGAATCTCGTACATCTAAGCTAACTGTGTGTACCCTAGACGTCGCCAGGCTATAAAGGACTCGGGGGGGGTCACCCAGGAGCAAGCGGACCGCACCAAGAAAACCCACGCCACATACCGAGCCAAGTAGAGCTCAATATTCATTCCTTTGATGTCTGCTGACACGTTACTCCGCAGAAGACGAGAGTATCTAGCATTCAAGCAAAGGCTGCGCCGTCAGGAGTGAGTGCCTAGAAATGGGATATCACCGAGCTCACGATAACTCACCTATCAGAGCTTTCATTGCTACACACAGGCTCGAAGCGTTTCGAGAACGCACCGAGCGGGAGAAATCCAGACAAATGGCCCTAGAGCGGGAGAAATGGGTGGAAGCGCAGCGGGCTGCGAACCAGCGGGCGCGCGAGCTGCGCGAGGCTGCTCAGTAGAGGGCCGATAGTGGTGGGTCAGGTCAAGCGGTAGGTTGGGTGGTCGGAGTGTGGTCTTGGTCTCGGCGGTCATTCGAGTGGTATGAAGTACCACGATGCTTTGACTAACTGTAATCTGGTGGTATCATGTACTCTACTACTTCTGCTTTATTTCACTGCTTCTGCTTCCATTGTACGGGTAAACGATGGGCTTACAATATTAAGCGCCGTAGGCGCCAAAGCTCTTGGAGATCATCTTGGAGTCGTTGTCGTCCGAAGAAAGCCGATACGCCGAGATTAGATTGAGCCGAATCAGGTATGACACATGCTGCTGGATCAGTCGTGCATCCCACTCTCAATTCATATTTATTTTCCTGGCTCTTGTCTTTCTTTCGATCTGGTATTTATTCTGGATGGCGCGCGGCAACCGAAATAAACGAAAGGACAAGCCGTCCACCTCGTCCGAAGCTTCCGAGACACTTGTCTTCAATGTCTCCGAGTTGGTCACCGCTCCGGAGGCTGCCCCCATTACCAGCTTCGTCGACCGTGCCTCGGCGAACGGAAGATCGATTGTGCGTGAGGCCGTACCAGTGGCCCCACCTTCTCCACTCAAACGTGCACGTCTTGGAGAGCGACCCGCTGTCGCCCTCGAGACGGTCTCTGAAAACGAGGTCGTGGAAGACTCTGACCGCTATACCATGGGTCAAGAGAATGACGATGACGATCCCCCCGTACCCCCCTTGCCCCGCTTGCCCAGAGCTGCCAATCCGCGACGCTTTGAGCCTTCAGTGCGTACTAACATACATCAATCGGTTTCTTTTATTTTTTTGCAGTAACTAATAGTCGGCTCAGGACAAATCCATGAACCGATGGCTGCACCTTCTACGTGACCTGTATCTGGTGCAGCTGCTGCGCCGGGACGGATGCGCCGACGCGAGCGCGGACCTGTGCCCTCGGTGCGGCGACGCAGTGAGAGCACCAAAGTTTCGTTGCCAGGAATGCGCCGGAGGGCTTCTTCTGTGCCGGGAATGTTGCGTGGACAAGCATGCAGACGACCCACTGCATGTCATCTACGTCAGTTAAAGTGTTCTTTCCGTGCGGCAAGCTATACTCATTTCCTCGACTTTTTTAGGCCTGGAACAGTGTTTTTTTCGCGAAAACTTCGTTGAAGGAGATGGGCTTACGCGTCCAATTCGGACACCCGCCCCGCGAATCCTGTGCCAATCCACAACCCGGAAATAGCGGCTTCGTGGTGTTACATCACAACGGAATCCACACCGTTAATGTCGACTTCTGTGGTTGCGACTCGGAACGTCGCGCCGAGCCCTATGTACAACTTCTCCGTGCGGGTTGGTATCCGGCCACCGACGAGCGACCCCAGACGGCGGCTACATTCGTTATGCTGGATCAATTTCATATTTCCACTCTCCAGGCTAAGACCACCGCATACGACTTCTACTGCGTCCTTGAAATGTTGACCAACAGCACCGGCATCAAACCGCCGAATCGCTATCAAGTCTTCTTGCGCATGGCGCGTCAATATCGGCATCTCTTGATGCTCAAGCGTGCGGGACGCGGACACGATCAATCAGGCGTGTGGGGCACTGCATCGGGAGAATTGGCGGTGGAATGCCCTGTCTGTCCAAACCCGAAAGTTAATCTACCGGACGGCTGGGAGAACGCGCCACCTGAAGATCAGTAAGCACTCTAAAGTATCCTCCGGCCTCGTCGACTCAAAAAGTTTCAGATTCTTGTATATCTTATTCCTCGCTCTCGGCGCATGCTTCCGTTTGAAGCGGCGCATGATCTCAAGCGAGATCAAGGACCCCGGTCTTGGGACGGGCTGGGCCTACGTTATGGAAAACCCGCCATACCGACAGTATCTCCTCGGTGTAACTGATCAGAAGGAGGTAAGTGTCCCCGTGGTTGACGGTGAATATGGTTAATTCGAGGTTTAGATGAGTACGTGCAGTGGGCTCGCTGCCCTCGACTACGCGAATACAAAGTTTTCTAGAGGGTATAGCACGACAGGGGTGGGGATGGGTGTGTGTGCGCGGCATGAGTTTATACAACCAAACGGCGTCGGTGACTTGCAAAAGGGGGAAAGGTCAGTGCTTTATCACGTTTTGCGAAATACAGCTCACGAGGATGACGCAGATTTGCAAACATGGATTACATTTTCGGCTCGATTCTACGGCACAAAGACCCTCGGTTGCGCAAGATCATATCGTATGATATTGTGTGCCAGTGGTGGAAGTTCTTGCTCGAACGAATGCAAGAACTCCCGCCGCTGGTGCGCGTCGCGATCATTTTGCGACTGTTTCGGTTCGTCATCCCCAAAATGCACATTCATGCGCACACACTTGCTTGTCAAGTGAAATTCTCATTGAATTTGGTACCGGGGAGTGGTCAGACGGACGGTGAGGGGATCGAACGCCCGTGGGCAAGCATCGGCGCCATTGCGAGCAGCACGCAGGTCAGTGGCCCTGGTGCTCGGCACGACGCCCTTGACGATCATTGGAACTTCTGGAACTGGCTCAAAACGATCGGCTTGCGTAAGTGTTTCGGTACGATGATTTTGACAACCCAGCTGATGAGGAACACCGCAGCGGCACTTCTACGCCGACGTCTGGATAACGCGAAGAAGGAAGCAGCCTCGCAGCGACAAGCTTTTGAGGTGTTTTCGTTGGAGCAGGTGGCTCGGGTCCCGGCTTGGAAGCAGATGGTTGAGGCTTTCGAGCAGGACGGGACAAAGAAAAACCCCTATGAGATGAAGATCACAGGTGCGCATCTAGACATCAGATTTGAGATGGGGATCAGTTAACCGCGTGCCAGGCTTGACGGAGATGGAGGTGAGGCTGCAGTTTGCGAAGGAGGAAGAAGAGGAGGCGAAGAAAGGAATGCCCGCGCTACACGAAGTTACGCCGAGCGGATTTGTTGCCGCGGGACTAGAGCTGGAAGAACAGCAGTAAGCTCTCTCACTTTTGTCTTGGATGTGCTTGGATTGATTGCCGTGGTAGGCGGCGTGTGCGCGTACAGGCAGAATTGAAGAAGGCTGGTACGACTACGCAGCAAATCAACATGAAAGCCCTCCGCTCCAAACTCAACCGGGGCATTGCCCGCTTCCGTCAACTGCAGGCAACGTATTCTCCGGCGGCAATCCGCGCACTCGCCAACTCCGGATCATCAGAGGATCTCGCGGAGAACGTCCCGCTTATGCTGCCGTCATCTTTGTCGGCGGCTGAGCGCGAGGACAGGGGCTGCGCGACAGGGATACTCGAAATCGAGAATTCCCTGCGTGAAGCTCAGTGCCGCACAGCGCTCCCTCACCTCCGCAACCAGCTTCATATCAAGTCCAGGTTTTTGCTGTACAAGAAACACAATGCGCGCCATCAGGGCATGAACATGCGCTTGCGGACAATTGTGGCACGTAACGAAATGAAGATCCGTCTACACTCTGAGAAATTCCAGATGGCATGGCAGGCCCGCCTGCGGATCGCCGGCGGGGATAAAACCTTGGTGGGCTGGCCGCAATTGAAGAAAGAAGACATTCGGTGTATGCAAGATGTGGAAGAGCTTTCACGGAATGCTGAGAAGCGGCGGAAGGCAGCGGCGCGACGGATGCAAAAGGAGGACGAGATGCGGGAGGATGGGCTCCTTCCAATGCTGGAGGACGACGACGACGAAATGGTAACACGAGGCGGTGAGAACACACGGGAGATATCGTGGATTTGGACGTTGGCGGGGACAGCAGGAACAGACGAGGAATTGGAGGACGGTACGTGTTCTATTTTCTTATCATCCATCCTGGCTATTCTTTCTCGCCGTTCTTTTTGATCTTTCTACTGTTGTTTCTTTCGCTTCGACGCTGCGTGATGCAAAATATTTGATTACATTTCATTGATTGGCATTATTACAGCGCTGCGTATCGAATGGTCTAAAGCTTGGGCGCGAAGTCGACGGTGGACAGAAGAGGTGCGACTTCTCGAAGAGGAGTGGCGGCGCCTTCCCTTGTCCTACGCGTATCGCAAGCGGGTGTGGTTGGACCGCGCGGTCGCCGTGCCAACCGGGACGCTACCATTTGCTGAGGCGGAAGGCTTGGTGGCGTACGCAGCGAAAGAGGCGCAGCTGTACAGCGACCTGGCTGAGTTGGCGGAGAAGACGCGGTCTGAGGTAAAGCTGGCACGGGGTAAGAAGCGCGCCGTGTGGGAACCTGCCTGGGACCCCGTTGTTGGGAAGGAAGGGCAAGTGAGCCCCGGGACTGCAGACACCGATGATGAAGACCCCGGAGACGACGCGGACGACGACGATGAACGTGGCGACATCGAGAGCGATGAAGAGCTCTTGATGGGTGGCGAAGTGGATGAAGATTGAAGGCGCCTGTCTGGATTCTTTTTGCCAACGCGAGTCAGCCGGATGGTAGTTTTAACATATATTCTGTGTACTTAGAAAATGGATTCTACTGCTGTACTTTTAGGGGGCTGTGGGGAGGGCGGAAAAGGTGAGCAAAGATTTGGTTTGAGGGTATGGCGTGGATTGATAAGAGCGCCCGAAGCGTGGGTAGCGTGGGGAGGAGGGTGCAGAGAGCTGCGCCAGATAAACATCCAGATGGCCTTCGCTGACGCGGGATTGGCAGGCGGGGCGCATGGGCGGGGCGCACGGGCGGGAAACGCAGGCTGGGAGTGGCAATGCCACAGGGGAGCAGGGCCGCGTGCCGCTGTTTCTTGGGTGAGGAAGCAACGAGGTAAGGGCCACGGAGAGCCAGGGAGGGCGGCGCTGGGGAGCCAGGAAGGCGGCGCTGGGGGGCGGATGTGCGCGTGACTTTTTGGGCCGCATTTGGAGTGACAGAGCTCGGGGGAGCCGGAATAGCCGTGATTTATTGAATTCTTTTTGACTAATTTCGAATGGGCAACGGGGTGGGCTGGGAGGGCCATGGAGAGCGAGGGAGGGCGGCGCTGGAGGGCGGGCGCGCGTGACTTTTTGGGCCGCATTTGGCATGACAGATCTCGGGGGATGCCGAAATAGCGCTGATTTTGGATTTTTAATGGATTTTTTTCGTTGATCCCGAGCGGTTGATCGATGCCGACGTCGAAGCACTGGTGCCGTGTGTTGGGGCAATGCCGGGTGGGCGGCAGAAAGGGCAGGGGAAAGCCCGTCGCTACCCGTGCTATCCCGAGGCGGTCCGGGATTTCTATATATGGCTACCCAGAAGATAATGCATTACATCTGCGGTGTGTCCCCGGGATGTAATGCATTATCTTGGGCTTATGAGGTGATTTGCCAACCTGTCCCCGGGGCGG
>MU411645.1:1261-11963 GCA_023547045.1 Mycena sp. WM
TTGATTCTGCTGTAAGTTGGATAAGTGCACCAAGTATTTTCATTGCTATGTGCAGGACAGTAATAAGAATACAAGTATAAATCCTAAAGTACGAGTCATGCCGTGCGAAGCATCGGCCCTCCCCCCAAGTTGTCTGGAGTGATTTCTCTCTTCGCCATTCCAAGTTTTCCCTGAAACGAATTTGTTCTAGATATATTGATGAATGGAAATTGCTTCAGCAATTTCTGGAACATGTCTTGTATCTATGTCATGTGCTACACTGATTATACATTGTTTAATAAAGTTATAGCTCTGCATTCATGAGGTTTGAGTAGTATTAAAGACTTGAGCTAAGGTTTGGCTCTGTTGTGCAAAGCCTTTGAGGACGATGGAGACTCTGTAAAGAGCTTACTAATCTCGACGGAGTCTCCATCGTCCTTAACGACTCTGCACAACAAAGCTAAACAAACTTGCCTGTCTATTCCGAATTCTATCACATTGAAGTCTTGTTCTCTGCACTACTATCTACATTCTTGGAGCTGTGTTACTACTCCAACAACATGCTCAATGACTCCTCTGCTGGCTATGTTGGCACCAATAATGATTCTGAAGTCGGCGTTGCTGTAGATATCATCAACCAGATTATCCAGAAAGACGCAACGGGTACTACAGCCCAGACCCTTGGCCCAATAATAGTAGGGCTTCAACAACAGCAGGATGTGACTCCAGCTGGTACTGTAGATAATCTGGACAACGGGGCTGGCTCTGGTCTGTTTCGTTGTGTAATTTAATGCTGAAGTCGTTATAACTCAAATACCAGATGCTGTATCGCAAACTTCTTCGGTTAAACTCATGTATGGCATGCCCCTCACTGGTGTGGAGCCTATTGAGCCCACAATTGGCGAATTCCAGTGGGATGCACATGAATATGCCTCCACCGAGGGCGACGAGAAACTTCAGTCCCATTATGACCCGCCCCCCTCACAAACACCCCCGCCCAATTGTTGGTACCCTCTGGCTCCGACTTTCCACCTGGAGGAAAACCTCAACTACCGCCGAGAGAAGGCACTTTGGTCGAACTTCCATACCATAGATAAACCCCTCATTTGCCGCCGCGCTCTCTGTACTATAAACCCTCCCGAGATTGAGGCTACATTCGACAGAAATGGAGTCTTCATTGAAAAGCCGCTACCAGGAATGACGCGCCAGATTTTGGGGATCCCATACATCCAGCGTGTTGACGGAAACCGACACCATACGGTGACAGTGGCTGTGGCCCAAACCAGCGAATCTCTCAAGTGATTTGGAAACGGCATTTCAGAGAGGGTCTCCGTCCTTGAGAAGGAACTTTACCTGCTTGCTTTTGGCAGTAATCCAAACCGCTCAGAAGCAGATAGCATCTCCGCTTTATACAGCCTAGGGCTGAAGTGGAATGATCGTTCAAGTAAACCTGCACCTGGGTCTAATTCCTACGATGGATCTTATAGCCTTGCGTCTACCGTTGAAAAGGGCCAGGGACAGGGGTGCTTCCAGCCTGCAGTTCAGAATTCGACCCCTTTGGCTCAGAGGCTAATCCGGCGAACATTGGATATTGTCCACGAGCTGCAGCAGCTTATCATGCCGTGCTGTCTATCAAAGTTTGAATGGGAGGCCAACCGTTTCATCACGGAGTACAACAACGTGTTTGTGTTCGGGGGCCTGGGACCTGGCGCCACGGGTTTGCAGATGAATGTATCTTCCGGCGTTGGAGAATTAAAACTGTCTATTGGAGGAACACAAGGCGATTGGCATCCAGACCCCCCCGATGACGAAAGTATGTGGACAATGGTTATCATGATGTTGAAGCTTCCGCCAGGTATGCTCTTGTCCCACCTCATCGTACTTTCCATCTGACGCTCAGTCTAGGATCTGACCCTGGGCCTTTCATGTTGGGTCGCTTTGGACTCTACATTCGGGAGACAAATGTCCTCATCATCTATCTCATCTTTCGAGGCAATGATCTCCACTCCGGATACCACCCCGCCTACCTTCCGAGCTCATATGAGGCATGGATCGACAAGGAGGCAATTGTCGCTGCATACAACATGTGTGCTCCAGAACAGCGCATTGTTATGGTCCCTTACGCCACTGCACTTGGGGTCAACCGTGCTGGGGAGGTCGCCGTTACACCTCCTCTCACGTTTATGAATTTAGGCGCACCTGTTCTCCACAAACTCCATACCCAAAACTTCAGTCAGCACGGTCACACAATCCTTGGCAGCTCTCATGCTCGACACTCTCGTCTTAGTCGGGAAATTGTCTGGGGCATGCTTAATGCGCTGGATTACGCCGGCATTACCTTGGATATGTCGCCGTCAGAACTCTTCCAGAAGCTGAAATACGAGGACAAGGAGGGAAAGATCTGCACCGTTGAACCTCCACCGTTTGACCTGACCCAGGCCAATGATGTGGCCAAGGTAACGAGGATGCGGGGCCTCTTTGCATGGCACCGGCAGCTGAGTCGGAAATTTCTGGTTCCTATCACAAAGGATATGTACCGGACCGTCCAGGCCTGTATCAGGTTCCAGCGGGAACACGAGACAGAGATGTTTGCCAGCATGGAACACCATGGCGTCCAGCCCCAGCCAAGCGCGAGCCTGCTCCCAGGTACACCAACACATGTGATCAACGAAATCATTGGCCGTGAGCTTGTTGCTGGTCAGGTACGAGAAATACAATTGATCAATTCTATTGTACGCTAAATTAATTTGCAGATTGTCTGGAAAGTGCGAGTACATAACGTGCCAGACCTGATAACTGTTTCAGAGAAGGAGACACCGTGGTATGCCCACACTGCCTTAGCACACCTTTAAACTAATGTCTTTTAAGGCTGTACCAGTCCCCAAATCGTCAGAAGCTCCGGGATTTTATTCAGCGGCACATTCCTCTCACCTCTCCCCTCCTCCACAAATTGTACGCAAAAATGATCGCGGGTGAGGCGCCCCTCTTGTTACCGGAGCCCCCGACGACCTGTGACAATATGGCTGTCGGTGAAGAAGAGCTGTGGGCTGGAGAGGATCATGACACAAACAGCGATATCGGGTTGGAAAAGGCGGGTGGTGTGACCCCACTTTTTTTGCCGTTAGATGATGACTCAGAGCTTTCTGACCCTCCCGACGATTTCCCCTTGGACGGAGATGACTTTTGGGGGAACGTGGGCAGAGACGAGGGAGATGGACGGGATGACATGGACGTGGATACTGAAAACGGTGGGCGAGAACATGGAGAGTCGATGGGTGCAGTGCAAGCGGACAATATGGATGTCGATGCACCGGATATAGATGCACAGCCAGGAGGTGAAGACGGGAAGGAGGAACTAGAGGAGGACAAAGAGGAGGACGTACTACTGCTCGGAGATGAAAAGAATCTGGACAGTGGTACAGATAAGTGTGGTGACGAAAACGGCGAAGGGTTAGTAGATGAATCCAGTGCCAAATCGTACGAGATTGCAGGAATTGTTGGTTATACTCAGGACAAGGTGTGTTCTCAGTCGACTTGCAAACATGCGGTGGTTAAAGGAAAATTTCCAGGGTGGATTGTGGCTGGTTCGTTGGAAGGGATATACCGCAACTCATGACAGTTGGCTGGCTGGTAATGAATTTGCGTACGTCAAAGCTGCACCTTTGGGAAAAAAAATGATCTTGATTTCGGAGCCAGCGATGCCAAGGAGATGTTTGACGACTATAATAGGCGCCACAAAATCATGGTGGGACAGATCACAGAGGGGAAGAAACACGGGAAGAAACGTGGGCGTTCATCTAAAGGAGACTCTATTGAGGATTCGCCGGAAGAACCGACGTCTCAAGACCCCAAGCTCTTGGTCAGAACAGAGCAGTTTATAGCCCTCCTTTCCAGTTCTACGCTGGAGCAGGAAATGGAATCGCTGCGCAAATCGGGTCCAGTCTCAGCCAGCATTCGTCTCTTCAATCCAGCTACGCTATTGACAAATATTGGCGAGTTCAACATCACAAACACCTGGATGGCGAGCTACTTGCAATATGATTCCTTGAGCAACGATAGCTCATTCATCCGGATTCTTCAAGTGCAGGAAGGGATCCAGCAATCGGGTGCACTCCTCCATGGCTTGGAACAGGTGTCCATACTGCGACATGCAATACAGTGGGAGATGGGACGTATCTTGCTGATGGTGTACGAGTGGCTGACAGACACTGCGCCCGCATTGGTGGACGCACTCGTCCTCGCACACTGTCGTGGTCCCTCTGTGTTAAATACACAGTTCCCTAACTTCGCCCGCTTAACGGACCATGTTATGCTTTATGTCAAGCATCGCCAGGCTATGCAAAAGCCAGTTTCACGTGCACGGAAGAAGGAAAAGAAGGGAGCCAAAGCGGTTGAGGAGTTTCTCGAGTCACAGGCGGTCGTTCCCGAGGTCACAACCACCAGTCCAGATGTTCCTACTTCCAGTCGCGATGTCGTAACTGGAGGGGATTTACCATCGTGGCCGCCCGCGGACCTTGACAAGGCTCCTGCCAATCTTTATGGACTTCGAGAGGTCGCAGAGAACTCCAAGCCGGTGGATATGCCAGCCATTAAGCGGCAAATCTACAACACTCCACTGTCATTCCAGGAAGAGGCGAAAACTTGCCTGTTCAATCTACTCTGTCGAGAACTCATCTGGATTCCCATGGCCGCTGTAGACCACAAGTTGAGCAGTGCTAGACGGCGTGCAAATGGCCATGACGCCATTCATGCCAGGCTGATCTCGCGAGGCGCAATTCTGCAGTGCATTGTCGATGCCTGTGGAGAGGGTATTCTTGCTTGTGACGCGCTCTTCCCAGTCCTAACAACACCAACTGCGCTATTTCCTCAGAATCTCAGCAGCGATGAGCGCCTCATGATGGCCATACGATCCAGAGGAGATTCACTTCTGCAGCCTATTCGCGATACTCTCACAGAGATTATCAATGACGACCCTGACATTCCCTTCTACGCAGAGGAAGTGGCACGAATTACCCATCATCGCACTCTCGAGCTTCAGCATCGACATGTTCTGACTCCGGAACAGGTCTTCAGTCCGCACGCTCTGCCTCCTTCACAACAGCCATCTCTAGCCAGGGCAAAGGGTGGCAGCAAAAGGATCAAGCGTGTTCCAGCGGTCAGTCTGTCTGTTGCACAGCTGATAGATCCCGGCGAATTGCCTACGCTCTTTGCTCTGCCTGCAGTGATTCTTCGAGAAGCCCTGAATAAGATGACAGGAGGTCCGGCGATTGAAGAGCCTCTGCGCAGGATTTTGGACGGAAAGAATCCATCCACTGGGACAGACTCGCGATCCAATCTCGATCATGTTAATCCAGCACGTGTTGCCTCCGTAAATCTCCAACTGCTTAAAAAACACATACCTCCTTCGAAAGCCACCACAGACGTTGGCCTGTCCAATTTGCTGGTCTGGATGATAACGGGCCAGGGTTATTCAACTTCTGAATTCTTGGAGCAGGACGCGCAAAAGCCATTTTTCTTCAGCAGTGCCGAGGAATGTATAAACCATTTCAGAGAGGCGCAGAATACCAACGACACTGTTCTCGCAGACTATTTGAAGAAGCACCCGAAAACCACATTAGCGACTATGAAAAAGCTGCCGAATTACAAGATACTCGACGACACCAATGTCTGGGGCCAGGCATCGAACGAATTGGGCCTTAATCCAACAATCCGTGGCAGCGGGGGTAAACACGCTACTCTGGAAGCGAAGTCGACGGATCCTTTCTGTCCTGAAAGAGTCTAGAGTGTGTGGAAGGGATGGTTGGGCGACATGTTCGGTCAGGATCCCGAGTCATACACAGGCCCGCGACACAGATGGAAGGAGGGTATAGCAATGATCCAGTCACTAGGTATCAACGGAGTCAAAGGTGATGGCCTCACCACGCTGCAGCTTGCCAACAACTTCGTATTTCTCAAGATTTGCGTTGAGCCAAGCGTAGAAGAATTGGGCGAATGGATTTCGCAGAATCCCAAGCTCGGTGCATACAAAGGGCTACAACTTTTGGGATTCAAACTTGGCGAGTTGGACGCCACCGCCATTCGTGTTGCCTTCAAAATTGTCTATGATCATCTGGATAAGTGGATGACTGACGATGACAAGGCACACTTTGGTTTTGGTGCAATATTTGTTGAGCATCTTCTGTGCAAAATCAAGCGATGGATGGAGCGATACACTGCAATGCCTACCAGCCTATTGGAATGGGCGAAAACCCAGCTTTTGGGGACACAGTGGGTACAAGGAGAAAACTTGACAGACCCATCGAGTTTTCCATTCCCTATTGGCGTCAGTGAACAGTCTGTTGCTCAAGCGATTCGAGAAATCATGGTATGTCTTCCACTTTTACGTCTGGGATTGCTCTGATGTTTAAGATAGGAATTGAAAGAATGAAAGTCTTTGCACATAGCGGCCCTCTCACTAGTTTTGGGACGGATTTCTCTAGTTCCTTGCTGAAGATATGCAGAAATAATAGTAGTGCTTGGATACATACATTTCTGTGCCAGTATAGTAAACGAGGTAGAAGTAGATTGCTTTTCACGATCCGTTAGCTTTCTCAGAATCTGGCCAGGTTTTGCACTTGTCGGACCTCAAAGGAGGTGAGTATGGCATCATTCAGAGTCGTGTCGCGTACCTTTCACCACTCAGGGGAGTCAATGTGTCCGACTCTGTCAGGTCGCTCTCCTCCGCAAGCATCTGGCGCTGGCGCTGGCGCTCCAGCTCGTTCTTGCTCTCGGGCATCTGTGTCTGCGGCGACGTAAACTCAACCTGCTTTCTTTTCCCCTTGCCACTGCGGCTGTGGCGGTGTTGCGCTGGGCGGGGAAGGGAGACGGTGGAAGTGGCGGTCTCGAGGAGAGCAACGGGTCAGGGCCATCAAGTACTCCTAGTTTCGATATTCAGCAATCCAAATTGAATCCAAGTCCAATTTACGCCATTGCATTTGTTTGTTCCGGGCCGGTCCGGCACAAAACCCCGGCACTCTCCGTTCGTGTTATTGGAAACAGTAATAAATGATCCGCAACATTTCTTCTCTCCTTGACCAGCACATGGCCGATACAGCACTTCGCTTTTGTTGACCACGACAGCAGCGCACAAAGGGATTTAGTCTCCAAGATTTCCAAAATCCAAATAAATCTCGGAAAGTTGCACGGCCTTTTCCGATGGATTTGGACGCTCCGGCACACAACAAATCATGGATTCAAGATGCTGAGAAAAGCCTGTAGGTAATCCATGCTATTTCAATTGCAAACTAATGCTTGTTTTAGTATCATGGACACCGATGAAGAAGACACCAGTATCCGTAAGAGGCGGTAGCGCGTATCGCCATACTCACAACCCACTCACAAGCTGCTATATTCCAGGTTTTATATCCCCCGACACAGACCCTGCAACTCTATGTCCCTATTGTGATAGACCACTGCCATCAACACCTACTCCCATCTTACAGCAACTTCTTGACGTTACATTTCTGAACTCATATTCAGACGTCCGCCCAGCTAATCCACTCGGACGGAGGGCTCCTATCATGGCCTTTGCTGCATTATGCCAGCGCCACCAATTCGAGAGTGAGACACTTCCAATGGCGGTGGAGAATGGGTGGCCCATGTCGATAAACTGGGATGGTCTCAAGGATCGCGTATCCAGTATGAAAATCGATCTGGCAGACATAATTGCCGACACAGGTGTGGCAATTATTTACAACAGCGAGGACGAGGGAACCAGTGGAACCCGGGAAGAAAAGTCAGACCGTGGACCACGCATGCGGTGTGTTTTTTGGAAGGAGTTGTTGGAGGAGCTGAAATCCAGTGGATCGCGACGAGTGAGCGGGGTGAGTGGACAATTTGCGACCTTCAATAAGACGCAGCCTGGATAGTGAGTTACCTGGTTGTCATTTTTTGGGGAGCATTGTGCGATACTGAAGATTCCAGCTATGGCGAATTGGGCTCTACTATCATACACCGCACCCTCTATGCGCTATTTGCATCTGAAACAAGCCCTGAACTTGTCCAGCCTCTCACAGTGCGCGAGTTCATCGGACGCATCCTTGTTCCCGAGGTTGGAATGCGGCTAATCATGCAGGATATGTCGTTGGACATGGAGAGTGCGGTGAGGGTGATGAGAGAGAGCGCAAATTATGGGGTTTCAATGTTTCCTGCCAATGACAGCGACGGAGAGGATGAAGACTCGGAGTAAAATAACAGAGATACAGCTGATTTACGAAACAGCTATCAATTTACTATCTTTGTGTGGCATATATATATATATTTGTCTCTTTATAAGATTGTGCGTGTCTGAAGCTTTTTGAACTCCTACTGGGGTTTTGGCCCCGCACAATATACCACGTATTGACGCAACACTCTTCCCAAAAAAAGCTGCTCGGCCAAACGCTGGATTGGTGGTGCGTAAACAGAACACGTACGTACCACAACGACACATTCAGTTGTAAAAAAAAATCTCAAGAGACACACTTCGCGGCCCAGCGCACTGTTGTATGTATATATATATAATCAGGCCGACAATGAGGGTGTGTAGGTTCCCCGGAGGACTCCCTCAGGCAATATATGAGGGTGTTGGCCCGTACGTTCTAATTCAGTAACAACATAGCGGTTATGAATAGCGATCATCTCGTCCAAGAAGAAGTTGAAACTGAAACAAATGGAATGAGATCATAATAGCTAGGCAATCTGTGTATGCACCGAAGGACAGGCATCTCTTGGACAGTGTTTTGGAATTTACCGAACCAAACATTACTCTGCTCGGCAGCAGAGGAATTGAAGATCCAAGTGTCGTCCTTGCCAATGAGTTCACGGAATCTCGCAGGGTTGCAATGGAGTTGGCAAAACACATCCCCTTCTTTGTGTTTGCACTTGAAGTGCCACACGTCCACGGGAAGACCGACATGGTCAAAGTAGTGATCCCCCGATGCGACAAGATGCTTCACCAAAGAGCAATTGTTGTCGTAAAAGATATAAGAGGGGATCGCACCAGGATACAGGGGTGGAAATGTTGCTTTGAGAAACGCCTGGAAGACAGTCAAAAGGGATGTGAAGTTTGACGGAATTAATGTACCACAACACCGGTCAGTCCTTCTGACCCATAGAAGGTGGCCCGAGAGATAATGACTCCGCAACATCGTACAAAAAGCTGCTCGTTGTGAGACCAGCTCCGAGCGTTTTTCCCCTTGACAGCCGGGGTTGGAGGTGAAGTTGAGGTCGAAGTACTGTTAGCTGCAGCTGAGGTAGATGCTTCGGGCGAGGGGGGCAGGGGGGGTGAACCGGGACGGGGGACTTGCTGAATACCGTGGGTCTGAAGGCGATTCTTCAATTGAAACATGGCGGCATTTTTCTCTCTTGAGGCTAGCTCATGCGTTCGGTGAGACTCCAAAGAACATGTGCTGAAGCCAGGCTGGATCTGTGCATCGCATCCTAAAATGTAGCAAATATCTTTGCGCTCACTGTGGGTTGCACAGAACCGCGCCTTTTGTGAAGGAAGGGGCTCCGTACAGTTATGCACAGAACAAACCAGACACCGTACGGTAACGCCGTCATGGACACCTGCCGTGATCTGATCTGATTTGGGAAGCTTTGGGTAAAGATCGACAACAAGAAGAGAGAAACATACACCAGTTGCCGTCTTCACCTTGGTGAACCTTCATGCAGCGATCACAAACATGAGCCCACATCTCCTGTCCCGTTCCAATCATGCGGAAGTTACGCTCTTTTAGGGCGTCATCCAGACGACGCCTTTGACTACCATGGTGTGGGACGCGCAATGTTTCATGACGTGTGGATTTATCGCGCAAGACGGCATGATGAAAGAAAGCATTGAGTACAAGTTCGCCATCGAGTTTATGACTGAGGCGAGATGCATTTGGAAGTTCAGATTCCCCAAGGGCAAGGTTGTAGACGCGAGCAATACCCTCTGCAGAAGCACTAAAAACAATTCAGTAGGTGTAAACAAAGAAGTACGTTTCCACTGACTGTGTCATTGCCATCTGTATTTCAATGTATACACATAATTTGCTCTCCACAAAGGATGATTCCGTGACATGGATAAACTCGGGAACTGAGGAGTCGTAGTATTCCCGATGATACTCTGGACACGTGGCGCTGTCTTGTCCTGGTTCTACCAGTTCGTCTCCCTGAACAAAGTAATTCGGGTAGTAACGGGTTTTACATGCTGGACATCGACGTCAGAAAGGGAAGAAAAAAAATGAATTTGTACTCACAACGACAATATAAAGATCGAGAAAAGACGGGAAGAATGCCTCGGTGAAGCGTGTACAGCCGTGACTCGACTACAGAAGGATGGGATAAAGTCTTGCTGCGGCATTCAGGGCGAGGACAAGTGCTTAATGGCGGATTCAGTGATTCAGCACCTGGAGAAATCCCAGGTAAGATAGGATAACTAGGCAAGAATTGCGGGATATACCAATCCTATTGTCATTGCCATGAAGTCTGAAGGCATCGTCAAGTCGTAGGGGGATAGGATCTGCGTGAAAGACAGCCGCCATGTCGCTAAAAGCGACCCAAGACAGTGCAATCAGCTCTGGTGAGAGACCAAGCACAGAAGAAAGAAATGTAGCGGTATGAGAGGGTAGGATGTCGGGAGCAACACCATTTTTGCCAACGATCTCAGGCCATATGCGACGAGTAAATTCAAGAAAGCGTTGGACCTGTGTGAACTGCA
>JAHHPV010012065.1:0-11758 GCA_023547045.1 Mycena sp. WM
GTCTATATAGGGAAACCCAGTGATCTCGGCCATATATGATGCCTTTATCTGCCGTCTGGTCATCACCTCGGCTCTGACCGGCATCTCCAGGACCTTTCCCACACTCCATAAAGCCCCTGCTAATTGCACTTAGAACCAAAATAAATAACCGTTATTGCTATTCAAACCCCAGAATGGGGGCTATAAGCCTCGGAGATACCCGGGGAACGTGCTACGATACCAAAACTAATAGGCGCTGTGTAAGCGCCCATCCAAAAAAGGAAAAGAAAGCCAAAAAGATGAAAAACCACCTTTACGCCTCTAGATATCGTCCAGCTCGCCGCCCATGATCACCTCCTCGTCACTCTCCACCTCTCCCCTCTCCTCGTCCGTGTCTCCATCGCGTACTGCCGCCAAAATCACCGCGTCATCATCTCCGTCGCTTTCCGGTCCAGGCACCTCGGTATTCTGCAGTGGATCCACCGCCCTCGTGCGCGCCTTCGCTTTGCCCCTGGCCAGCTTGGGAGCGATCTCCGTGGCCCTTGCCTGTTCTGCAAGATTTCGGAACACCACCTCCTGCTGCGCAGCATACGCGCGCATCCCCTGCACGTACACCTCCTCCAGCTCGCTCCTGGCCTCCACACTTCGGCTGCGTTCCACCCACTTCTCGGCCTCGAACTCCAGCGTAATTTTGAGACGTCGGAACTCCTCCTTCAGAAGCATTACCTCCTCGTCCCACCGCCGCGACCGCGCGTACGCCTTGGACCACTCAATCCGGAGGGCTACAATTTTAGTTAGAACGTATCCCAGATAAAACAACAATCTTACCATTCTCAAAGCCCGCATCCGACCCAGAATTCCCAGCCGCCGTCCAAATCCAAGAAACCTCTCTCCGGCTCTCCGTCGCTTTTCTGGCAGCAGTCCCCTCCTCACTATCGTCGCTGTCTTCCTCCTGGTTCTGATCCCAGTCGGGGACGTCCACCCCGTGGTCTACCAGCTCTTGATACTTCCTCTTCCGCCTCTCCTTCGCCCTCTTTCGTTTCATCTCCTTCGTCACCAAATCCGCCGGGTCCTCCATACACCGAATATCCTCGCGCACCAATCTTCGCCATCCAACCTGCGATACGTTCCCGCCGGCAGCAGCCAGTAATGCACTCCAAGCCGCCTGGTATTTCTCCGAGTGTAAACGAATCTTGGTCTCGTTCCGATTAACAATCGTCCGTGAACAGGTGGTCGCTCCCTGGTGTCGAGCGTGCAGTGATTTGTAGTTCAGAAAGCGCGCCTTGATGATTAACTGGTTGCGCAGTTTGACGAGCGAGCTGCGGCACTGTGCATCGCGCATCAACAGCTCCATCTCAAGGAGCCCCGGACTGCAACCCCCTGCCGCACGCTGAGCGTCTGATAGAGCAGAAGGTAAAAACAGCGGCTCGTTCTCAGGCTGCTCGTCCTCTGGCGCGTCGCGCTTCTCCAATGCAACAATCGCTGCGGGACAGTAGGTCCTCTGCAGCTGACGCAGACGATTCAGGCGGCGGATGAGCTTAGTGCGCAGGGCGCCGAGATCGATTTCCTGGGTGGTTGTTTTGGCTTTCTTGAGCACCGCCTGTACACGAACAACACGCCTGAAACGCCTACGTCAGCCGCGCGTGATCACACATATTCAGAAAGAACACGTACTGCTCCTCCTCAACCTCCAAACACTCCACAATAAATGCCCCCGGGCTGACCTTGTGCTTCGCCAGTAACCCTCGCCTGGCTTCCTCCTCCTCCTCTTTCTGAAATTGCAGCCGTACGTCGATCTCAGTCAATCCTAATTTCCCGTCAGTTTTCGGCTTTCCAAAATATAACTAAACTGGCACGCACCTGTAAAATCGATTTTGTATGGATTCTCCAAGGTGGGGTCGTCTTCGAAGTCGTGAACAATCTTCTTCCAGCCTTCGACGCGAGCTTGCTGCGCCAGGGAAAACGCGTCCAGCGCCTCCCTTTGAATGATCTGCTGCTCCAGGGCCGTATCCAGTTTTCGCCGAAGGGTTGCCGCTGAGAGATCCGTCAGTATCCTACCACCTCGCAAAATCTCGGCTGACTTACCCAATGAGATCAGCTTCTGCCAGTTCCAATACGCCCAATGGTCATCTATCGTGTCGTGGCGTGCCCCGGGACCCATGATCCTTGTGCTACTTGCAATCCCCCCAATGTTTGCCCATAGCCGTTCGATGCCCTCTCCGTCAGTCTGCCCGCTTCCCGGAATGAGATTGAGGGAGTAGAGCGCGCCGCAGTCGACATCATGCCCCTCGATGTGCATTTTCGGGATAACGAAGACCATCATCCCCAGCACGATAGCGCAACGGACCAGTGGTGGTAGCAGCAAGAGACGCTCCATCAAATGCTTCCACCACTGGCACACAATATCGTAAGATATAGTCTTACGAAGGCTGGGACTGTGGTGGCGGAGAATCGAGGCGAATATGTAGTCGATGTTTGCATATCTAGACGTCTGTCAGCCCCAAAACAACATTGAAAGCAGCCAACAATACGAACCGTTCTCCCCTTTGCAAATCGCCCACCCCGTTCGGCTGAATGAACTCGTGGCGTGCACACACACCCATCCCGACGCCGGTACTACTATATCCCCGCGAAAACTTGGTATTTGCATAGTCGAGGGCGGCAAGGCCGCTGCAAGTGCTGATCTGCCAATATATGTGTTAGCACGATAAACCTGGCTACTGCGTTGCACTTACCTCGACCTGATCCGTCACTGTCAGCAATTACTCTCTGAACTCGGCATTTTCCAGCAGGTATGCCATCCCTGTCCCCAGGCCCGGGTCTTTCAACTCGCTGGAAACGAGTCTGCGCTTGAGGCGGAAACACGCGTCCAAGGCCAAAAAAAGAACATAAATGAATCTGACATTTCACAATCAACACTCCGGGCTTGATGGTTGGAATATACGCTCACCGCTGCTCCTTTGTTGCATTCTCCCACCCATCCGGCAAATTAACTCCTGGGCGAGGACACGCCGGACAGCGCACCGCAAGTTCGCCCGATTGTGTTGCACACGCGCCTCCTGCATCATGCCCCCGCCCGCCCCGTTTGAGCATCATCAGATGCCAGTACTCCCGACAAATGCGAAGGAACACTTGATAACGGTCGGGCGGCTTTGTCCCGTCGTTGCTGGTCAGCTTCACGAGGGTCTGGTAGTAGTCATACATCGTGGTCTTGGCCTGGCACGTTGCGATATGAAAATGCTCCAGTGCGGCCAGGGTCATACAAGTCTGTGGCCGGTCTTGAGATGCCGGATACCATCCCCCGCGCAGCAGTTGCGTGTCCATCCCCCCCGCCTGTCCACGGTGCTCACATCCGCAGAAATCCACTGCAACTTCATGTATCCCGTTGTGATGCAGCACCACGAACTGCGACCTGCTGGGTTCCGGGCTCGCACAAAACTCGCCAGGAGCATGCCCAAACTGGACGCGCAGCCCCAGGGCTTTGAGAGATGTACGCTGAAAACATAACCCATCCCACGCCTGAAAAGAATTCAGCCTTAGGCAATGAAACGTGGTCAGGGGCTTATACCTCCACCCTGTGCAACGGATTAGACAAGTGGCGAGCGACACAGCACTCTCGACATCGAAGCACGCCACCCATGCAGTCGCGGCATCTATACGCGCAGGGACGCGCCGGATCCTGGCAGTCCGGACACAACTCCGTGCTGCGACCCCTACAGCCATGGAGTCGTAAAAGCTCCAGCAGGTATCGATCCCGTGAGTTTTCTTTCCATTCGTAAAGAACGGGGTCCTGCCAAAACAAAGCGTCAGTGAACTGTTGGCTGAATTTTAAAAAAAAACACACCGAATATATAGCCTTACGCGTGCGGGGAGGATCGCGGCGCGTCGGCGCCGCCCGGTTGTCACTGTCGGTGAACATGTCGTAGCGCTCGTCCAGAGCCTGTGATTCATCGAAAAAACTGAAATCTGGCACAAATTCAGGCACATGTGAGGGCCCGCCTTCCGCCGCCGACAAACGAGCCCTCTTGATAGGGGATGGTGGATCCATAGGCAGTACATCACGATATATGCGGCGCAAGTCCTCTGAAGGGCGGTCGACAAACGTGGTTATAGGCCGGTGGACCTCAGCTTGGGGAAGGAGATCCGCAGGAGAGAATGAGTGGCTTGAGACCGAGGTTGAGGCGGAGGGAACAATTTCCAGATGTTTGCCTCGAACGCGTCGAATGCGAGGGCGCATGGAAGTGGCTAGCGGCCAACAGCAAAAGGCCTTGTTTGCACTGCCAAGGGTAACGAGTTATTGCATTGTCGAAGAATAACGCGTTAATGCATCGCCTAATTGGGCACATGATGTAAGTAGAACGCGTTCCCGTTTTGCTCCCTCCCTTCACTCCATCTCCCATTACATCGTTAACGATTTGTAGTATCGATGTCTGGTAAGCTAAGCCGCTTTGAATATTCTTCAATTCCCTGCCCCCCGCCTCCTCGCCTTGCTTCTGAAACGCTTGCCACCGTGTAGTACGTGTGCCCACCCTTGGGACTGCCGAACCGCGCATGCTTGCTTTCTTTTGCAATTCTACATACCGTTAGACGCGTTCTTGACGCGTCTTATAACCCATGTTGGGCCTTTTGGCGCGCCTGCGTTTCGCTACACATTTAAATATTCACGTTCTTAATTATTTTATATCTCATGCCGCTCGCTGACACACCTTTTAAATCACTTAGGAAGGGCCCTTCGCAATGGCAAAAAATACGCCGAGTTCATCGACGACCCAATTTTCCTTCACGATTTCCGCGTCTGTGACGTGATATCACGTCACGCTGCAGGCCCACAAGCAGACAGCGATGGCGAAAGCGAAGTCGAGGACGACCACGCAGATGCCAACGACAGCTCGGACGACGACAGCGACATCGGCGGCCCCCAAAATCCACCATCGCCCTGCCGCCCACCCACCGCTCCGACGCAATCCTGCAAGAGCCGCACGCCGCCCATCATCCGTGTAGCTCGTGAACGATGGGGCGCTCGTTTGCCTTCCCCAGCACCTGCCCCCGCCCCAACATCTACTGCTCCACCGGTCGACCCTGCCAAGGCGAAAAAGAAAAAGCTCCATCGAGCATCGCGCCGTCTTAAGCGCGAGACCTTGCGTGAGGTGCCCGGCCAGCCTCGGGCTCCCAAGGCGATAACGCTACAACGCGCGGAAAACAGCTCCCCGATTCTGGTGAACACCGCCTTCGGCTCCCATCCGGGAGTGACTTCTACTGGGTGGATGGGCCGACGACAACCTGAGGCCGACTTCGAGCCAGAGGCACGCGAATATTCCCTGGAGGAAGCGCAAAAGATCCCGGGCATGCGAGTTATTGATTGGCAAGGGTGCGTCTTCTGTACTCTTTTTTCTTTATTTGTGCTTACCATTCATAGGGCGCCCAGCCCGCTGGTCGATGCAGAACACTATGTATTTGGTGTTCTGGGTGGCCAGCCACGCGATTCGCGTTGGGGCCCTGACGTCGTCGAGCCCGCTGCCAAACTTATGGAAGAGGCGGCTCAAAATATGTATGATCAGGTTTTTTCGGGCGTCTACTACGGCAAGCGCACCCACCGTAAGAAGAAGAAGAACGCGGCCCCCCAACCCGTGCCGCGACGCGGGACTCACCCTGCTGAATCCTCCGGGCCCTCGATGGGCGGAGGCCAGGAGTTCCCGATGATGTTCTTCCACAGCGTACTCAAGACGATTGTTCTCGCCGGCCTTCTCGCGCAAAAACCATTTCGGCGCATCGCCGGCTTTGCGAATAGTAAGCGCCCTCGCATTCATGTACTATGCCCTGATCATCCGCGCAGCTCTCTTCCAATGCTATGCACCCGACCTACATGCGTATTACAGCAACACTATGGACCGGCTATACGAATGGAATCCGACGCTCCTTCGCAACTTTCCCCAAGACGTCTCCGTCTTCGCCGCTGCCACCTTCAACTTTGGCCCGAGGACCGTCACCTTCCCGCACTTCGACTTTGCGAATCTCGCGTGGGGGTGGTGCGCCATCACCGCCCTTGGGAACTTTGATCCCGACCGCGGCGGTCATCTTATTCTGTGGGATCTCAAACTCATCATACGCTTTCCTCCCGGGAGCACCATCCTCATTCCATCGGCTCTCATTCGGCACTCCAACACCTCCATCCAGGCCCACGAAACACGCTTCTCATTCACGCAGTACACATCTGCAGGAATCTTCCGCTTTGTCGACAACGGTTTTAAAAGCGATCAGTTGGTGAACGATCTGGGGATCTCGGCGGCCGAGTGCGCGGAACGCCTGGAGGCCAGGAAGACGCGTTGGGCGGAAGGTCTAAAGATGTATCGTCGGCGAAATGTAGTAGACAGCTAGCTTACTATTTAGCTATCACTACGCCTATAGTCTTCTAGAGTAGCATCACAATGGATAGCTTCTTTTCTGCTTCGGAATCTCGCATGGCGTTCGAAAAGTGAGGAACACAACTGTTGGCGCAAAAGTCTGACATGAGTGCACGCCAGACAGACGTATCACGAACTTCGTATGGGTATATCACGAACTCGTTATGCGTACCTTTGTCTCATTTCGCTGAACGACAGGGCTTGGATGGAAATTCTGAGGCGGCAGAAACGACCTAATGGCTCATTCATACTCTCTCAAATATTTCTGAATTTTCCGGTCTTTTATAAAGGGTCCAGATTGTGGATACAGTGTGTCGCCCAAATCGGTCTTTGATTTCGGTGTTCTCTTATACTTCGACTACTACCTCCAACCTTCAACCTCTCCCATCTCACATGAAATCTTCAGAAAAGCCTCGGTAAGTATTTCCCAGCTCATACATGCTCGAGCTAAATCACAATAAGGGTCGAGGCTGGCTCTGGAAAGCAGAAAAAGAAGATCCACTCGCCAGCCACTATGGCGGCAAGGCGCCAGGCATCGGCTCGGTATCGTGAAAAGTGGGCCAATGAACCTTTATATGAACGAAAACACTCATATTCTGTGCAGAAACCTCGACGAAGAGCGGAACAAGGCCAGGGAGAGGATGGCGCGGTGCGGGATCACTTCTATCATTGCTTTGCATGATTTATCCAACAACTCCGTTTTGCTAGACTTCGCGACCGGGTTATGGACCAAGCCGACCTTGCGGAGGATTTTCGGGCTCGCGCGCGAGAGGCCAGCCGTCGCTACCGGGAAAAGTAGCAAGTTTTATGTTGGTGGGAGCTTTCCTCATTGATTTTTGTGTTCTCGTTCAGGAATGCCAAGGCGTTGGCGCACCGGCAGAAAATCATTCGCATGAGGTACGTCCGACATATATTCCCGTCTAACTATACCTGATTGTTTTGCTTTCCGCCCCACCTTCCCTCTTCCTGCTTGCCCAATAACTGCACTCCATCGCCTCAGCACATACGAGGTCAGACATGGGCGACATGCGTGGCTCAAACGCCAGAATGAGTTGGAACAGCGCCGCGCTGAGGCACAGGAGGCTGAAGAGATGGCCGATTTCCGTTGTCGTGCTGCTGAGGTGGAGCGGATTCTATCGTAAGGTATCACATTCGTCGTCAATCTAATGTGATTTCTCTTTTTTTTTGTGCTTGAGTGAGAAAGACAGAAAGGTACTGGATATTCGGAATCAGAATCGGCGAGGACAAGTTGTCACGGCATTATGCACCCAATGTCTGCACGTCTACAACCCAGGAACACCGAACATTACTGAATTCAATGTGCTACCAATGGTCCAACGGCAATTGTTCCCTACCTACCTATCGGTTACGCTCGGCATAAGCTCCCTGCCCAATTGTATTTCTGGTCGTCTCCAACTTAGGGAACACCGAACATTACTGAATTCAATGTGCTACCAATAACCCAACAGCAATTGTTTCCTACCTATCTGTCACCCTCGGTATAGGGTACTTCTGCACGTCTCCAACCCAGGGAACACCGAACGTTACTGAATTCAATGTGCTACCAATGGCCCGACAGCAATTGTTTCCTACCTATCTGTCACCCTCGGTATAGGGTACTTCTGCACGTCTCCAACCCAGGGAACACCGAACGTTACTGAATTCAATGTGCTACCAATGGCCCGACAGCAATTGTTTCCTACCTATCTGTCACCCTCGGTATAGGGTACTTCTGCACGTCTCCAACCCAGGGAACACCGAACGTTACTGAATTCAATGTGCTACCAATGGCCCGACAGCAATTGTTTCCTACCTATCTGTCACCCTCGGTATAGGGTACTTCTGCACGTCTCCAACCCAGGGAACAGCAAACATTACTGAATTCAATGTGCTACCAGTAACCCAACGGCAACTATATCCCAAGACAGGTCATTACGCAGCCGATTGTGGGATGATGCTAAACAGATGAGTGACCGTTGACGCATCGAGTAGTTTGTCCTGAGCTGCTATGTTGTGGAAGCGACAGAATGAGACAAGAAACTTGGGTAATGACAACAGAGGTGTCCTTTCCGCGGACAGCTATAGCAGTGTGGCCTGAACCAGAGATGGCACTGGAAGGCATGTTCTGAGATGGGCGCGCATTGGCCCGGTTAATGTTTATGGTTTCACGGACATCACGAAATCACGCGACATCCCGTATCACGAAATTTCTTGCTTTTTTTTTTTTTCACAATGGCGGACAAGGTCGACAAGCCCAAAAAACGCGGCACTCAGAGCAGTTTCCAAGGCCAGCGGGGAGCATTCCTAGAAAGCTGGATGGGGGTCTATTTGGAGGCGTCGCGTAAAAAAACCACGGTGAAGATGTGGGATCGCCTCTTTCCCCAGTATTGGGCGAATTTCCCCTGGCGTTCTCCTCTTACCGAAGAGCTCGTGGGCCCAATCTTTGTGAATACTGATGAGAGCTGGGTGGCACGCGCCATGTTAAACGAGGCCTTGACGCCTGAGGAGGAGGCCAAGAAAATGCAGGTGGTGAAAGACACTCAAAAGGTACACGTATCTTGATTGTCGGAGTGGCTTGCAGAGCTGAATCCAGTTTATAGAAGATCAAGAGCTGGTTCAATCACCGCCGTACATCGGTGGGGCTGGCCGCAAACCCGTGGGTGCCATTCTTAAAGCAGCTGCGTCAGCCAGGCCTGGCACCACCCAAACGCGTTTCCGACTTTCAGTTTTACATGGCTCACGACGACTTCAAAGACAAGGTTGCCGCGATGTACAACGAGAAACATGCAGGCACCCCAAAGAAACAGCAGCTGGCGGTAAAATGTCAAATCGCCCGAGACCTTCTGGCGACTGAGCCCAAGGAGGTGAGGGAGAGGCTGCTTCAAGAGATGGAGGAGGCACACGAGGAAGAGCTTGAGGCCCATGCCAGTGCTTCGGAAGGCTTGCCGTCGTCGGATGAGGGTGACCATGCTTTGTAAGTGTTTCTTGATTCCATGTCTTGTGTTCTGACGAGGGCGTGTTTTGCAGAGCGAGAGAGCGCTTTTCGGCGGTAGTAACCCCGCTGTTGTTGGCGCTATCTGAATACACGGGTTACAAACTGACGCTGCTGGCTGGGCGAGTGGCCACAGAACCCCAGGTCGACGTCCAGGTTGTGGGGTACGTGAAGTACACGTGGATTACCTCACCGAAGTATTAACTGTTATTTTAGGCTGAATGCGGGGACGTTGAAGGGCGAGAATGGGAAGACGTTCCCGGCCTGGGACGCGAGTGTGTATAAGTCCACGCTCCAGGGTTTCTCGCGGTTCATTTGGGCAGCACGTAAATCGCATTGATCTGATCATTCTGACTACAACTCACATTCTACTTACGTAGACCAAAGCGAAAGCGACGTGCCTTCTCCAGCCGTTTCCCCGCCTCCAGCTCCCAACCCCGATGGCGACATCATTCTACCAGATGCCCGTGTGGAGCAGACTTCACCCAGTGCCGCACCCACCACCTTAACGACGTCCACCGTAGCGAATTCACGTGCCGCAAACGACGACATGGACAACGACCACAGCGCAGCAAATTCACTTCCCGCGGACGACAACATGGCCGACGATCCCATGGACATCGACAGGCCAGCACGCGACCCTTTCGAGGGGCTCATGGTCAATCCAGCGCTTCGCCGCAAGACCATCGCCGAGTCCAAGAATTCGGAAGACTTGAAACTCGCTATCTGGCGCCTCGGCTGCTTGAGCGAGTCGGAGTTGGTGCGCGCAAACAATATCGCGCACAATAAGGAGCTGCTCGCCGACCTCGGACTCAACAAGACGTTCGAGGAGGCCATGGGCCTCCCCACGAAGAGGGCAGCGAGAAAATCTGGCCAGAAATCGGGAGGCAAGGGGGGACGGGGTAGAAAAGCAAAACGCGCGAGAGGGGAGGGCGAGCGCACGTCGAGCGATGAGGAAGAGGAGGAGGACGAGGAGGACGAAGAAGAGGAGTCAGGCAATGAAGAGGTGCAGGAGCCACCCGCAACCCGAGAGAAGCGCGCCAAACCCATCCCGAAGGCGGCGGTACCCAAGGAATGGGCGAAGAAAGCGAAGACGCTACTCGAGGAAGGTGAGTCTGGGCTGCTCTGGTCCGAGCTCGTGGAACAGTGGTGGCTTCGCGAGCAAGAAAAGGGATTCATTTCCCCGGTGAGTTCTGTTTTCTTGTGGGCGGGAGGCGTAGGTTTTTTTAAGAAGCACTGATCGACAATTTTCCAGACTAAAGGGCTGCCCGCTAAGCTCAGACCGGCGCAGTCGGCGCCTGGGTGCAGCGGGCTAGAAAGGGAAAGCCCGATATCCCGAACATCGAGCGGTTTGCAAACGAGTGGGCAGCGTGGTGGCAAGAGATCAATCCGGCATGGAGGAAAGTCTCGATCCCCATGTCGAGATCGGTGGTTGGCTCGTGGGCGTGCCTGGATCTGCCAGGCCCCAACGGGTTTCTCAATGTCCTTATTTGCTTGAAGTGGTGGCGAGAGTGGGTGGAGACGGAGTCGAAGGAGTGGAAAGAAGGGGCGGAAGATGTTCTCTGGGTATTGAGGCAGATGAATGGGACGCTCGCGCCTGCTACCATCGTACCCGCCGCCGTACCTGCTGACCCCGCCGTACCCGCCACCGTACCTGCTGACCCCGCCATACCTGCTGACCCCGCCGTACCCGCCGTACCCACCGCACCAGCCGTATCCGCCGTACCAGCCGTACCCGCCGTACCCGCTGTACCCGCCGTACCCGCTGTACCCGCTGTACCCGCTACCGCCGTACCCACCGTACCCGCCGTGCCCGCTACCGCCGTACCTGCTGTACCCGCCACCATATCCGCCGCGCCCGTGCCCGCTACCCCTGCTGTGCCTGCTGTTACGCCCGCAGATGTCGCAAACGTGCAGGGCGCAGATGCGGAGGTGTATGCGAGGCTGGCGAGAAAGCGGACAGAGCTGGAAGCCCAGGGTCTGTCGCCAGAGGAAATAGAGGAAGTTTTGATGGATATGGATGCCGACGAGGAGGAATAGGTATAGGATTGGTGAATGGTTTCAGGACTTCAAATTGGAGGTAGGTATCAGCACGGGAGGGAGCTGAGGGGCCAAAAACCCGCCCAGTATATATGCAAATTCCGCCCGAAAAGGGTTTTTCTTGATGCCCCTATTCACTTTTTGCATTTGGAGTAGTCGAAAATAAGAAATCAGAATATATCTATTTAATTGGGGTTTCCAACGGCCGTGATAAGCGTGCCGAACATGCCATCAATCATCCTAGACGGCCGAAAAACATGTTATATAAGCCTATGTGGCCGTACGACAAGGGCCACGAAATAACGCATTGAGCCCGTGGGCACGGCCGAGGGTTTAATGAGTTATT